>CAKNWT010204451.1:0-16059 GCA_932066315.1 Andricus coriarius | reverse complement strand
TTCACTGTTGATGTTATTTTCTACGAATAAAACAAAAACTATACATGCTATCAAAAAGTGACCAATAACAAATTTGTAGATCTTTTTTTAGTGCACAATTTTAGTTTAATCATAATTTGTCGCATCTTGCATAGTTTGGCCGTAAAATTGGATTTTTGGATTTTTAATTAGCTTCTATGCAATAAAAATGTGAATTTTCGATTTTTCAAAAAAATTCAAAAAGTCGTTGTGATAATATTGTAAGGCGTGCAAAAAGAAACATTTTTATTATTTTGACTTTTGTTCGTATAGTGCGTTGTTTGGCTGAAAATGTTAATTTTCTTTTCTTATTACGGATTTTGAAAATTCTGTAACTCTGAAAATTTTGATTTTGTCAAAAAATATCATATAAATAAATTGCTTGAATTTTCGAGTACTATAGGTTTCAAAAACTCAATCACTTGTTTTACACCTAGCGTGATGTCAGCGCGCATCTGATCGCTGACGTAGGAAACTCCTGATTACGCTTGCTCGCTAACCTGATGAGACAAAGTTAGTAATCTTTTTAGCTGTATTCGGAATCCATGGACGGTGAGCAATACGAATTTGGAAGATGGTTTGAGGCTGTTGAATGTGTTAGATGTGAGGATGTCGTACCTCATAAAATTTTCGGAGGCACACGAATCAATTTCGTTGACGAAATCGCTGGTAGTTGGTCGGGCGTCTGAGGCTGGCGCTTCGGGCGTCAGATATTGCTAGTTTTCCGGCCCGGCCTGGTTCCTTCTTGGCTGATCCTGGTGTTACGCCGCTTACACTGGAAAATCGCGACGCATGTACCTCTCAGGGTAGTAGCGTTACAGCGGCGACAAACGCTCTTGGTTTAGGTGCTGGTTAATTTCCTGTGAGTTGTGACCTTTAGAATATTTTATTCTCGGCGATTCCTTCTTAGGGACGCAGTTTGCGTCGTCGTGCTCTGCTTGTATCGCATATTTCAGCAATGCGGTGAATGTAGTAGGGCTGCGAGCGCAGACTAACCTCCCTATAGAAGGCTTGATTACCTCTAGGTGTATGGTTGTGACTTATGTGTCCTTCGTGGCAGGACAAAATCGCTGCTCGAGCAAATACTGCTCCTGCTGGAATGCGGCGACTGATTCCTTCTTTGCTTGACGTCGAGAATACAGTGTTGCCTGTAGCTGCATCGTAGCGTCGTAGCATGGTTCGCGGCCGATCAAAAATTTCAAGCGGTCCTCGTAGTTCTTCGCAGCGTGCTCAGGCATCGGCGGGGCTGGTGATTGAAAGGCACGAACGAAACCCAACCAATCGTTGGGTGTGAATGTCGGGGCTGCCATGGCTGGAAACTTAACTGCGGGTTAAAAATGAATGGGTCAACTGTATGGTTGGGTAAAAGATGTCGCTGTAGCTGCTACGTTTGAATGAAAGAAACCAGTTGTCGGATAGGTCTGAGACCTGACAGTCCAGGGCACTCCGTGAGTTGGAAGCGGACGCTAGACCTGTATGAGCTCTAGGAGAACCAATGAGCTGAAAGGGGTGCTGCAATCGGTGCAAACGGGATGTGGTTTAACCCTTTAAAGACCAAGCCGCTTTCTCGTTGGACTAAAATTATTTTCTCTTGTATTTTAACTAAAAAGTAGTTGAATTTTGTCAAAATGATTAAATATTTAGAAAAAAGTGTATAGAAGTAGGAGTTCCTGAATGTTGCTCTGGAGCAACATTGACCTTGAAGGGGTACAAAATATAAAAATTTCCAAGTATATAAAATCGAACAAATTCTTTATTAGGGACCTTCAATTACATATTTTTTCGTGCAAAAATTATAAAAATTAAGTGATTTGTTATGAAATGCATAAAAGCAGTTGTGATTAGCGACTTGGCTCAAAAAGAGATCGCACTTACAACACTTGATTCGTGTGTAACCGGTTGTGCAGAATTTGCAGCGGCCTCTTTTTCCATCAAAAACTGCCCAATGCCCAACACCATCGTAACGAATCGCATCCGATGGTCTCAAAGATCGAGGGTTGTTTATCTTCTTATTAGTTACTTCAAGTCTTGGACGTCCACGCCTCTGCTTACCGAATTGAATTAGTCCTTGCGCGATAAGAAACCTAAACTGCTTTAGAGTTTTAGGTGCTACGTTTTTGGCTAATTCCCTTTTGTAGAGAAGCCACGCATTGAAAATGCTCAGTTCTATTATATAGAAAAAAATTGGAAGATACCAGCGATGAATTTTGGATTGGGTCCCGTAGAATGACACCAAGCAATTGCTCTTATCGACGCCGCCCATGTTTTTGTTACATTGGGCAACAACATTGGGTCATGTCATTTTAATTTTCTTTTTTCTCTCTTTGCACCATCGGTTAAGTTCGCCCTATGGTTGAATCCCATAGACAGTGCTGCCCAAGGTAACGCATTTATTATCAGCAAATATCAGGACAATTAACTCGCCGTCGAACGAACGAAAGTCATAACTTCCTCGACCCTCTTTGAGCAATTCTTTGTCTGATTTTATAGGACCATTGTGAATTCTATTCGCTCGCATCGTGCCGACAGCTAAAACTTCCCATTTCAGAAGGTATACAAATAGTTGCAAACTGCTGAAGTAATTATCGCAATAAATATTACAGTCAATCGGTTCTTTGATGGTTTTAACCAACGAGATAACTACTGATGCACCCACACCCATCGCTTTTTCATTCTCATCCAATTCCACGCGAGGGCCTGCGAGTAAGTCGAACGTATTTTTGCCCTGGTATATAACAAATGCAAATACTATACCATCCCTTCCAGCAAGAACGAATAACTTAAAGCCCCATTTAATAGGTTTGCTTACAATGTACTGCCTTAAATTACCAGCCCGTATGCCTTTACATGGGGTCATTGTTTGGTCAGTACTATATTGCTTATCATTGGCCTCAAAAACAGAGCAACATTCGAGGATAAAATTTAAAATCGGTCTGATTTTGAAAAACCGATCCTTTACGATCGCATCGTAGGTGTCATTATCCACGAAGTGGATCGATTTACGAACAAGTTTGAATCTCTTTCGACTCATAATTTCGGCATTGCAATCCATACGAGAAGTTTGAGACCAGTAACCATTAATTGCCGGTAAGTTAATGATACCCATGAGAATATTTATTCCCAGAAAATCAGTCATTTCGGTAGTAGAAGTGTTAATGCATTTTCCTCTTTTTGCAGTAGAATACAAATTTGTCTGATCTACAATATGTTGGATACAGCGCATAGAGAAAAATTTGTAGAAGAACTATAAGGGCTCAGTTTCTTTTATTGAACTTTCAACGCAGTGAGTTGCAAAGGTGAATGGGCTTAGATCCTCTTTATCCCAATGAACGGAAGGTTTTGATTTACCTTCATCATCAGATTTCTTCTTGTTTTTCGGAGCGACTTTTGCCTTCTTTGCTTTGCTCGGACCCACAACAGGACTTTCAGGAATGAAAGAGAAGTCTATATCTTCGTCCATATTATCGTCTAATTGCCACTCCTCACTTGGCAGCTCACCCCCTTCCTCAGGATCAAAAATAAAGTCGCCGTCGCTATCTGAATCATCCGGAATGTCGGAGATGTTCGGGTCGGAAGGTGCGATCGGCCTTATCCCTCTTGGTTGACTTCGAGTTTCCATTTTTAACTAAAATAGATGGGAAAAAATGATGAAAAATGGACAAAACGTTGCAGCTGAAAAACGTTAATTTGCAACACTATACCATTCTTACAATTTTGAAAAAAATCAAAATACCCATACAGTCTAGATTCTCTTAAGCTTAATTTAAGTTACATGTTCAAGCATTTTTTCAAATTTTAAATGTACTTACTTTTTCAGGTGAACAAATTCTCGCACTTTCGATCGATTTTTGAGATCATGAAAACGTGGTCGCCAATTTCACTCTCACAGCCCGTAGCCGATCGATAATCCAGTATTATTGGTGCCTACAGTTACAGCTGACATGAATTCACGAAACCATTACCGACATTTTCCTACCTTACCAATCTACAAGTTTAGCATCAAATTCAAAGTGAACGTTGCTCAGCTGCAACGCTGGTCCTTAAAGGGTTAAAGTGTTTTGGATTGGGGCCATGGTGGATGCCAAAGTTGTCAGAGACAAATTGCTGGACGCCACAAGGTGTTCAAAAAAACTCCCAAAAGTGCAAAGCTTGCGGTTGTTTACTCCCATGTTGATGGTCTACCTCGTTTATTGGGATTAACGCCACGTACTGGAATTCTGTTGGAGACACCTACTTTGGTACGTGTCGTTATGCTAGCTGGTTTTGATAGTTTCGGAGCCATTTGGGGTATAAGACGGTCATGAGGTCAGTCAAGACTAAAATTGAGCTCCACTTTCGGACGAACAATTGTCTCTTGCTAACTCCACAATGCAAAAAATTATGGGGTTACGTCAGCAGTATCACGAAGTGCCAGGCACAATAGGCTTCTCTCATATGGAAGCCATGGTTCAGTTGGGAGTGGCAATAGGACCGAACTGCGCTGCCGACCAGGAAATGACCCCGGACAATATGCACCCGGAATATGCTTATAAAACGTCTGAGTATTAGAGTGATCAGGTATCGTACCATCCGTTCCAGCAAGACCATCTTTGCACATAGCCGATAATGCTTACATGAGAACGAGGAGATTAACGATTCACTAAAAAGTCTTTCTGAGGATTGACAAATTAGCTGAAGCTAACATTGCCCTCCCTAATCTGCTCCCCGAAGATGTTAATCTCTGGAGTGTGAACTGTGTAGTTTACGAGAAGGCGGACTCCCTGCTCAGCGACGATAGAAGTAATGATTCTTCAGTACGCCTGAATAAGACTCGCGAGCGTATTGTACAGCTTCAGTTTAAAATTAAAACGGTAAGGCAGCATGCATCAAATGTTCAGTGTGTGATTAGCCAGATAACATTAAATAAAAGATTCACTCTAAAAGTTACGGCACTTGCTCTAAACTTAAGAAAAGAAAATCAGCCGCTGAACAACAGTAAACTGTTGAAAATCAACCAAGTGAACTCAAGACGCTTCAGATATGTCACTCTTTCGTAAATATTTCCAAAGGCAAAGACTGCAAGGTTCAGAGGAAGAGTGTCCACTAATTACTGCTGAAGAAGTGAAGAAAGTTATTGCTAGAACTAAGAACTTTTCAGAGTCAGGGCCAGGTCAAAATCAACAAATTTTGGTGGAGGAAGTTCACTTCTATGCTCCAAAATCTAGCTGGTATATTTACTACTTTCTTCAACGGAAAACAAACCATATCGCAGTGGTTAGTGGAAGGACGCACGGTACTAATCCCTAAGACCGGAGATTTTTCAAGTTTAAAGAACTACAGGTCCATAGCTTGTTGAAACACTAGCTACAAGCTATTCACTGGCATCCTCAAAGAGAGGGTATGAACAACTATAGAGCCGGTATGGAGTGCAATAGTTTAACAACGTGGATGTAAGAGGGAGATGGCAGGCTGCAATATGTCCATGGCTTGGATTGATTATTGTAAAGCATTCGACATGACAATCTATGAGCTACTTATCAAGCTTCTTAAGTGCCTGGAGGGGCAGAAAAAATTGTGAGATGCACGAAACAGCTGATGCTCTTGTCGCAGACAAGATTTGTCATAACATCTGATAAAAGATAAGTGACTACAAGCTATAATACATATAAAAAGGGTGTCTTCCAATGGAACTCTTCAAGTACGATACTTTTTTGCATCTCCCTCTTGCCTCATTTATTGTGCTTCGAGGCAACAGCTCTGGATTCCTATGTGGCCCACGCAACAGAAGAGAATATAAGGTCAGCAATCTTTTATACATGTACGATCTTAAGCTCTTTGCCTCTTAAAAGAAAGGATCGTGAGTTCCGTGTGGCTGCGGTGAATAGGTACTCCAAAGCGATTGGAATGAGCTTTGGACTGGACAAGTATGTCTTCGTCCATATGAACAAAGGAAGACTAGAAATTGCATCATCGCGTAACGATCAGGATGCTCAAGTCATAGGTGAAATTACCATTGACCCTTAAAAAGAAGATCCAGGCCACCAATATGCTGCTAGAGATAAAGGTGGTAGAGATTAGCTGAGCATGGATTATCTTCATTGAAGAACGATTTTGGCTACAGCCTGCTCTGTTCTGAATAGCGCAGATTTTCTCATGCGAATCATACATCAACATCAAGTCGTCAATGCTGCGGCGTTTTTATACCGTGCCGCAGCTGAAGCCACAGAGGAGCCTGGTATTCCATTTTATTCCAGCGATACTACACATGGCACCATTGGTGCTCAAAAGTCGGCTGCAAGAAGCAGAACATTCGCTTCTACTAAGAGAACATGCTGATTGAATTCTCGTCACCAGCCGATGGTAATATCTGGGCAAAGGATAAAGAAAAATGGGCGAAATGTGAAGTACTTATTTCGGGCTCAGCAGGCTGTACCAAGGCTACAAAGTCCATATTGCAGTTCTCATAATCGGCTATCTTGGAGGTATAAAAGCTTCAATTCTTAGCCAACTCAACAAGATTCCGGCTTGCCAGCGTCAGACTCAGTTCATTGCGAGGTGGATGCAAAAGGCTGTTCTTCTGGGATCACTTCATCTGTACGATCAACACTGTTCCTCACAACATTCTGCAAAGAATGTTAGGTCTAAAAAAGTATTCAGAGGTGAAACCTTCATATCCAACTGTGCCGTCTTCCGCGTAAGTTTATCCGCGACTGGAGGCCGGACTGCAAGAAACAGTGTTGTACGAAGTCAGCGGTAAATTTTTCGCTCTTGCTTACCTCCTAGCACAGAAGAAGCAGAAGTGGATGACGTACATGCTTTAGCTGCGTCTGAATTCGTTGCTTTGGCCAGTTAACTGGTAGGCTCAAAATCGGCCTTATATGCCAAAAGTTGTAGAAGCAAATAATTCCGTATTTATTATGAAAGTTCACTTCCTAATCGTTACTTAGGTCGCTGATGAGGAATCCGGGGTCATAATTGAGAAATTCAAAACGAAGTATCCAATATAGCGGACTGCAATCCAAAAATCACGTGACTTGAATGACTTTTGTCACAGATGACTATCATACTATATTATCAGCTATTTCAAATGTTTAAATTTGGACCCCGAAATCGTCATAAGCGATAAAAAAACACTTAGTACTGACTTTCATTCCAATCACTTGACGCTTGCATTTTAGTTTACCATATTGGATCCGCCATTTTTATGTTTTCAATTTTGATTCCGGATTTGATATCAACGACGAACGAACCTAGGGCATATCAATTTTCATCCATATGCCTTGAGATTTGTGGTAGTTATTCCAAGTGCGCATATATGCGTCATCACCAGTTTTGTCTCGAATTTTTTCTGCGCATATATACGACATTACTAGTTAACTGATTAAAGAATCATTATTGTAGCATCTGGAGCCTACAATTTCTCAGATAAAATCATAAGATTGTATGCGACAATGATTGCGATGAGATGCAGTGTGCAAAATTGACGGATTGGCGAATAGGTGTAACGGATCAGAAAGCTCGGTGTGTGCAGCGAGAGTTCGGAGACTCGCGATCGGCGGAATCAAGGTGAAGAGAGTCAATGTTCAGTGCGATCATGAAGTTGCGTTCTTCGCGCGAACGGTCAAGGGCACGAACGGGTCGATCCGGCACCTACTGTGGAGCGATGGTAGAGTTTCCATGGAGGCGCGTATCGGATAAGAGGTTAATGTCCAGGTGCTGGACAAGCCGGTTACGAAAAGTGTAGGTCCGTATCAAACGGTGATGAGACCTCGGAGTCTCGTAGAAGGTTTCTCGAGTCCCCGAAGGACGACCTGCTCGAACGACAAAGAGATCAGCGGGTCAGCATCGATCCGGGGTGATAAGGGCCCGAAATATAGGTGGCTTGGCTGGAGAGGGGAGCGGTTGGCTTGAAAATGAGTTCTTTTTGCTCGTAAAGGGGATTGTTTTTTCGGTCAATGCGAAGTAAGCGCGATAAATTCAGCAGAAAGTCCAAATATTCCGCTTCCCTGACAAGCGTCCGATATATACAGGCTCCGTGGTTGCTATAAGACGCTCATTGCGTACGCTATGGTAACTAGGATGTGCGGTGTTGTGGTTCGCAACTCCAGCGCGGTTGGTAAACTCTATCTTTTTCGCGTACGCCCGGCGCGGTGATGGTGTTTGCCTTGTCATCTCCGTCCTATGATCTGCAGAGCGTCATTGTGGAAACATTGATTAGATGGCGAATAATAAGGAGAATCAGAGCAGTTGGGGGAAAGGAATGAAAAGAAAGAAAGGCGAGAGAGATAAGGTTGTGGACCCCTTTTGGCTCTCATATTAGACTAGATTTAAAAGGAAAAACGCAAACTCTCACTAGGTATAGACCCATTCCTTAGTAATTGAACCGAAGGGCCTATGACAAAGCCACCGAACGCCTCCTCGGGTTGCGCAAAGAGGGTCCCTGTACCAAGGGCTTCTGCTGAATATGGTTACAATAACTAATAAGCAGTCGCGGATGATTGTCCAAGGAAGGTTTCGTAGGAATAACCCCTAAGCGGAGGCGTGACAACCGTGCCGAAACTTGAATAGCACCTGGGCGAGGTGTCTCGAACGGTGACTCTGGGATACCGGGCGACCTCTCAGAGTATGCAGCCTTATCCTTAAATGGGGGCTCTACAAGGATGGACGAATCCTGTTCCCTAGCTTCTCGTGGGAACAACAATGACAACACCAAACATAGTTGTAGTAAGTGCGGTTCAAAACAAGCGAACACGCAGGGCTCCCGAAAATGGGTCGGACAACAATGCCGACTATCCCAGAGTTGGGGGAGCCAATCCAGGTGAGGTCAATGCCATTGACAGGCAGAATCTCGTTACTTTTAAGTTGACGGATCGACTCGGGGACGACCTGCTGGAGTGCTATGATAACAGTATGGCCCCTGAACGGAAAGGTTACCTGGCACGACTGCATACTCTGTGGTGCGAGAAACACCCAGAGCTCTCGCATTTTTGGCATCAACGTCTGCAAAGCCGTGCCGAGGAACTCCGAAAACGGGGTCATATAAGCGGAGCGCCTACTCAACCGCAGCCAGAAGAAGCCGGCAACAGAGAAAGAGAGGCCATACTGAGATCAACAGCGAGCAGACATCCAATAGAGGAAGAGCGACGCTTCAGGACCCGGAGAAACATCAACATTCAGATTTCTCTTAAACCCAAAGATCTGGCTGAACTGGATAAAGAGCTTCGTGGAGATTTTTCAGCAGAACCTGACCTCTGGAACTTGAATTATAGTGTGTAGAATGCAGCGAGAGCTTTGGCAGATGCAGACCGTGAAAAAAAAACCAACGGTTGATCATAAGACCAAAAGACGAATGCATCAACTCAGCACAAAGATAGGCTGGGCCAGACAGTACGCATCCCGCATTCAGTGTGTGATTCACTACATAACATCTGGCAGGACTTTCAGTGCCAAAGTTCGACAGTTCCGCATTTTCACCTCATATCTAAAGTCGGAAGAGCCTATTTCGGAGTGGTTGGAAGAAGGGCGCACAGTGCTCCTGCCCAAGATGGGTAACTTAGCTGACCCTAAAAATTGTAAAACAACAAATTGTCTGAACACACTGTATAAGATCTTCACGGCTATCCTAAATGATAGGATTGTTTGGAAAATTGGACCTGAGTGGCGAGAGATGTACGAACAACGTGGCTCAAAGGAAAGCGTAGCAGGATGTCGGGAGTACCTGCTCATCAATAGATGGGTCTGTAAAGACGTAGTTTTCTATCAGCGTTACCTATCGATGGCATGGATTGATTACCGGAAAGCTTTTGATTCAACCTCCCATAGACTTATCATCTGTTTGTTGCAAAGCTTAAAGGTTCATCCACACATCGTTGGGTGCACAGAGAGATTAATGCCGCTTTGGAAAACCAGATTTACTATCTCATCTGGAAAACATCGTGTGATCACTAACGGGGTCACCTTTCAGAGAGTTGTGTTTCAGGGCGACACCATGAGCCCTCTCCTCTTTTGCCTCACATTATTGCCACTATATCTCGCACTTCGTCATTCCGAAGGGTACCTCTGCGGCAAACCTGAAAAGCGAAAGCATGAAGTCACTCATGTATTTTACATGGATCTTAAGCTTTATGCTAAAAATTAAGAGAAACTACATCGAGCTTTAGACATTGTCAAGGAGTACCCTCAAGAAATTGGACTGGAGTTCGGGTTAGAAAAATGCACCAAGGTTTATTTGAAGAAAGAAAAACTTAATGGAATCCCGGAAGACCCTGAGCTCGTCGGCAGAAGCGCTATACGACACCTTGGTGCTGGAGAGACCTATATATACATGGGCGTGCCATAGAGCCGCATTTAGGAGGTGACATCTATAAAGGATACTCTCCGATGCAGACACAAACGTCTCATTCGACGAATTTGGTCTTCCGAATTGTCGGCGAGGAACAAAGTATCTGCGACGAATATGCTTGCCGTCCAGGTAGTACTTTACTCACTTGAAGTGGTTCCATGGAAGAAGGACGAGCTCAGATCACTCGATATCGGTTCCTGAAAGGTTATGCACATGAACAAAAGCATGCACCTTAAATCTTCTGTTCCGCGACTTTACATCTCATGCCGTCAAGGTAGTCGCGGAATACTAAATCTTGAATGTCTTCACAACAGGATTATTTTGGGTGCAGCACATATAGTCGCAAATGGACAAGACTCTCTTCTTCATGTGCTCAAAAAGCACGAAGAAGTGGGCAAAGGGGCGTTTCTCTACAGAGCAGCGGAGGAGGCTGCTGAAACACTCGGCCTTGACATCAATATCAGGGAGGAGCAAAGTGCATCAAATCTTATCCATCTCGAGTACTCACTTCTGAAGGCCCGGATTAAGAAAGCACAGGAGAAAAACTTCCGCGAACAGGTCCACGAGAAGAAGATGCACGGCATCTTCCACAGAAATTTGGAAGATCTGTCGATGTCGTATGAGGTAACCTTTGCTTTCCTTAAATCACCCGGATTGAAGTCGCGCACGGAGGGTTTCATTTTTGCATGCCAAGCCGGTGTCATTTCCCCTCTAGCATACCGTCACCATATTTTGAGCCAAGACATTTCCGATAATAGCTGCAGAGCATCTAGGACACATACTATCTAGTTGTCCAACTCATGCGGAAACGACCTACATCCAAAGGCACAATACGGAACTAAGTGTGCTTTATTACCATATCTGTCACTCTTACGGCATTAGCACAAATACTGCTCTGCTAAACGCTCCTAAGGAAATAGAGTCAATTGTCGAGAATTTGGAGTGTCGGATATACTGGAACTTCATATTCTCGACAATTGTTTCTGTTGCGCACTCGAGGCCAGACATCGTTCTTCTTGACTATGTCAAGAAAATGCTAAGACACTTGTGGGCAAAACGCAGAAGGCGGTCAACCTTGGGATATACCTTAAGGAGTCTTGGGGAGACCTTAAGGATATATATATATATATATATATCCTTAAAAGTAATTGGATATGTAGACTCTTCCCACTTTTTCACAGGAGCGATAATGGGGGTTTATTGGAACTAAGTTTTATCCGTACTTTAATATCACTTGCCTATATGTGAATCTGAAGAAAGGCAACGTACACAAATACTGCCGATTATGAACGAGAAATCAGTTTAGAGTTTTGCCACCAGTAATTTAAGTTAAGTCCAGAAGTTCACCAGTTTCAGTTCACAAACCATCTTCAGTCAACGATCAATTTACAAGCTTGCCATAAGCAGCAAGAATTAAACAATAGAAGAACCATTGAAACTTTGAACTCCGGACCTAAAAGTCGGCCTGCCAAAAGTCTATTATCAGAAATCTCCAGTACTTCTTAAACCTTTAAAAGTTAGGACGTGTACGGAAGTTCTATATTCGAAGCAGTATCAACAATAAATAGGATATTTTCATTCAATCAAAAGGACACCTGTCACAAACAGACATACGAATACAGGCCAGAAGATGAAACTGTCGCCTCAACCCACTGGCCAAAATATTCTTGCTCACAGTCACCTGCTGCAGGCCCCGCCACAAGTCTCAAGTTTATATAGCCGAAGGAAGTCCCGGTCCCACGAACGAGAGAATAGAAAATTCCATCATAATTAAAAAACCTGTATGTACCAATTTCATTAACACCTCTAATGACCTTCCTCTGCGCTTGTAAAGAAAAGCATCCAGCCGTGCTATCATACTTTGCATTTGACCTTTCTACATAAATTATTTAGATTCCTTATTTCATGACTGTAGTCATCTGTTTATTTGTATTGTCATTGAGCAAATATGTATTTAATTTGTAAAACCTGAACTCTTGCATAGTCAATTTATTTCTGGTCATTTAGTAGTTATCCTCATCTGAGTTTTCTGATTCTTTTTTTTAAATAAGAGTCTAAAACGATGAACGATATTTCGATTGAATGAAATGTAAGGTGAGTTATATCTTTTAGGACGTAACACAGGAATGCGCAGTAAAATTTATTATAAGTATTGTCATGAATGAATCACATGTATAAAAGGTTAAAACAAAGATATTATATACCTGAATTAAGAATGTTGGAACTCTGAATATGGCACTAATGAAATAGGATAATTTTGACAGAGGTTTGAAATTTATATTTAGATTCAACAGTTTGCATTGCAATTGAAAAGATTATAAGGGCTTAATTGACATCAAAATATGTGGAATTACTAGCATAACTAGTTTTTAAACTTTTGTGAGTTTTTAAAACTTGGATTACAACTTATTTCATTCTTCAGAATTTCTCACTAACCAAAAATTTTCATTTGTAGTTTCGATCTTTATGACATCTAAAACTCCTGACGTCACAAAGCTAATTTAAATGTATAAAAATCATTGAATGTAGATTAATTTTGGCGTTTTTCAAAACAAAAATTACTTTATCTAATTATATTTTTATTGTATCGCTTTGATTTTTCATTATTTTTCTGCCTCAAGTACAATTTTTTTCGTGTACTAATATCGAACCAGGTAGAATTAATGGTATTTCAGTTCTCTGTTTCAAGAAGATTAATTAATCGATTTTTAGAAAGACGTTCAAGTCAAATAATATCTAAAAAGTTTTTATGACGTTCATTGGCAAAAAATCAAGGAGCTGGTCCTCGAATTGCCGGAGGCATGGCGGCGGAAGTAGACAGAAGTGGAAAACGGGAGTAACGTAGTGTAAGAAATGAAACAAGGTAAGTGAAGCGCAGAGGCACTTCGTACACACTTTTGAAGTAAACACAGTGAAACGAAATTGCTACTCAGCAGGCGTATATTCTCCTTCGTTTACACTAAACGATAATTTTCTGTTCAAAGCGGAACGTATAACGAAAACTTGAGCTAATTAAACTCGTTTCCATTAGATGCCAGAGGCAGAAAACACCGAATTATCCCACTCTACTTTTTTGAGAGGTATCAGGCAATAATACTTTATTGAAGCAGTCTCAAACATTATTCGGAGGAAACGATTTACTGTAACATGTCAATAGTAACAGCTCTTGCCCCTCATTCAGAAATCAATTACAATATATTTGTAATTGACGCCATTCGATTAAGCCACTTGGAATCATAACAATTTTACACTCTATTATAGGTGGGAAGTGCCACGTCATGTAACTTGTGCCATGTCATAATTATTATCAAGAAATAAATGGTTGAAATATTGTTCAAAACCACCACTAATTTTTTTCGAAATTCGAGTATTAATACGTGCTCATGGACAATTTGAATATTTTTATAACTTTTTAAACAATTTTTGATTGTTTAAACAAAAGTAACTTATTCAAACAATTATTCATTCCCAAATAATGTAAAAAATAATCGTATTTTTTGATAGAAATGTAATAGTTTGTTACTGTTTGGAGTAGTAATTTGTTTTAAAAACTTTATGCAATTATTTAAACAATGACTTATTGTTTATTCTGAAAATTTACAAAAATTCACCCAGAGATGTCCATTTTTTCTCAAATCGGTATCCTATGGTATAGAAAGAATATATTAAACATGTTTCAGTTGCTTAAACAAATATAATTTGTTTAAACAATTATTTTTCCAACAATATTTATTAAATCGTTTTTTCTGAATGAAGCATAATGTTGAATGATTTCGAGGAGTACTAAATTCTGTTGATAACAGCGTGTCATTGTTTAAACATTTTTTATTCATTCAAGCAGTTTTCTATTGAAAAATGTGGATCAGTAATATAAAGTTTTACACATAGAATTATTTTCGTAAATATAATTTAATATATATTTGTTGTGTCTTCCAGTATGGCAGATTGATATTCATAAGACTTTCAAATGCTACAGTGAAATATAATCCAAATCCATTTCATATGCAGTTTAATTACAACGCTGATCACAAAATATTATTTTTTGGCCGAACGTGTTTTCTTTCTGATATCTGGAAACTGTTTTCCATAATTTTTCACAACTTGCAGTAAGTACTGTTATTGGTCCTCATTTTTTGTTATCAAGCAGGTAAAGTCGAATATTAATTTAACACCTCTTTCAGCAGCATCATTCACTACTATTAAATGTTTAACAATTGTTAAGCCTCGCAAGTAATCTTCGTTCTTCATCCATTCTGATGCGTTTTCTTGAAGGAAAGGTGTCCAGATTTCAAATTTATAATTTTATAATCATTTAAATTATATTTATTTGAGAAGAAACTGGACATCTCTGGGTCAATGTTTAGAAATTTGGAGAATAAACACACTCGAGAATACACACACACGAGTTTAATCTCATTACATAATTTAAACGCAACCAAGCCGTTAAATTGTTAATCGAAAATATCAAATTCCGACAAAAAATTCTAAAATAACCTATTAATAATGGTCAAATTTTCTAAATATTCTTCAAAATCTATCAATTTTTTATTACTAATAGCAATTCTAGACGAAAAACGCCAAGATAACACAATCAAATAAGAAATAGTTTAAGATTTTAAATCTTCTTTCGAAAATAATGTTTCTTCATTCGAATTACCGACCTGCTGTGAAAAATTTTAATTCAACCTAAAATTGTTACAAAAATGTTAATCATATTTGACTCATAATTTTTTTAATTCCAATTTCTGACGAAAAACACTAACATAATCCAAAATTGGTTGTTAATATATTCTGAATCTTATTCAAATTATAATGATTTTTATTGGAAAATATCAATTATTGATGTACACAAACGTCACATAAAGCTATTCAAAACTTAATTATCTTCTTTGAAATTTATTCATTTTTAAATGAGAATTTCAATTTCCAATGAAAAACTATAACACAATGCGAAATTGTTCAAGCTTGTAAATTTTATTATTTTAACACTAGAAGTACCGGCATTTTCTGATGATTTTTGAAAAACTTCTAAATAATAATTTGTTTTTAAAGTGCGCATCCAATATTTCCGAAAAAATTGCAAAATACTCCTATTCATAAATAATTTAAAGTCACAGAACGCCTTCTCTCTGCAAGCAACCGCTGCAGATATTTACCACTTTAAAAATCGAAAGGGGTCAATTGACCCCGCTTGATACTTCTAGTCTTAAACAAAAAGCATTGGCTTTAAATCTTATAATTTCTTGTTTAAAGATATCAATTTCAGGTCAAACATACCAACATAACATAAAGATGTGGAAGAATTGTACATATTCTGTGGAAAATAATAATTGTTCAATAAAAACACCAACAATTTACTATGAAAAACACTTACATAATCCAAAGTTGCTGAAAGATTTTAAATCTTTTTCAAGTTATAGTGATTTCTGTTTGAAACTACCAATTTTTGATTTATAAGGCCAACGTAACCTGAAATTGTTTAAAATCATGAATATTACTCGAAATCTAATATTTTTTGTTAAAAATAACCCACTTCCTATACTAAGCGTATATGTAACCTGAAACTATTCCAAAATTGTAAATCTTGTTCAAACTATAATGATTTTTATCATGATTTTTGTTTGATAATACCAATTTTTTAAGTATGACGATAACATAACCTACAATTGTAAAAATTTGTGCATCTTTTTTGAAATTTTTTATTTTTATTAAAAATCCAA
>CAKNWT010204449.1:0-12707 GCA_932066315.1 Andricus coriarius | reverse complement strand
GCCTGCAAACATATAAGCCTTCATCCCAAGCATCAGCACTACATGATGGCATACCTCGTTTTCATTCTAAAATTTTGTGGTGAAAAGGCACCTTTTTGATCTTCGTTCCCTGGACTAATAGGAGCATCAGCGTCCTGATCATTTGTGTCTAAGCCCAATTCTCCGTTCTCAGCAGAAACTCCTGTATGAAGCCCTATTTATAGAAACATATAGATAAAGTTATTATTTAGAAGTTACACAATATAATTCTATTATAATAATATAAATATTGTTGACACTACTTTTAGCTCTACCCAGGAATAACGACGCGGACGTAGTAGTTGTCTATTCCCTTCGGGGTGCTTAATTTCGGTGAGTCCCCTTGCCTCTCACCATCCATCGGGGTGCTTAATTTCGGTGAGTCCCCTTGCCTCTCACCACAGGGATGCTTGATTTCGATTAATTATTTTACAATAAGTGCTCAAAATGGTGTCCTCGCACTTCGATGTACTTGTTAATCCGAGCTTTGAAAGATTCCACACAACTGCGAATTGTGTCTGGTGATATTTGTGCACAAGCAGACCTGATTCGCTCGATCATGTTATCACGAGTTGTGGGCACTTCTTGATAGACGCGATTCTTTAGATAACCCCACAAATAGAAATCCGGCGCCGTAAGATCTGGCGATCTGGCAGGCCAATTTACTGGACCTCCTCTACCGATCCATCGTCCATTGAATTCGCGATTGAGTACTTCCCTCGCGATTGCCGCATAATGTGCTGGACAACCGTCATGTTGAAACCACATGTTGTGTCGCACTTCCAAGCTTAGGTCTTCCAGCAATATTGGAAGTTGATTTTCTAAAAAGTTACGATATTTTTCACCGTTCAAATTTCCATCAATAAAATACGGACCGATAAGTTGATCTCCAATTATTCCACACCAAACGTTCACGGACCTTTTCCGCTGCTAGTCAACTTCACGCAACCAATGTGGATTTTCTACGCTCCAATAATGCATGTTGTGCCGATTAACGTTACCATGGTTTGTGAAAGACGACTCGTCTGTGAAGAGTACTAGATAAAAGAAATTCGGGTTTCCTTGTATCTGCTGAACCGCCCATTGACAAAATGTCACTCGGTTCTCAAAATCATTGCCATGAAGTTCTTGATGCAGTGAAATATGATACGGATGATAATTATTACGTTTTAATACCTTCCAAACACTGGATAGAGACATTCCGGAATCGCGGCTTAGTTGTCGAGTACTAACATGAGGGTCATGAGTGACTGCAGCTAAAATTGCAATTTCATTATCAACTCCAGTGACTGTTACTTGACGCTTCCTTTTTTTCGGTTGTACACTTCCGTCGTTGAGCATAAAGCGTGAGAGCATCATTGATATTCCTGCCACTTTCTCCATAAATGAGAATCATTTCAATCTTCTGTTGCTGAGATAGAATTTCCATTGTAAAAGTAATGAAGTAAGGTAATGAGGAAATACAACGACACCCAAACCAACTCAAACGAACGTGACCAACAACAATAACCCAAACGAAAGCAACCAACACACCCAAATCAAATGAACACAATCAACCTTCCTAATGAATAAACGTTAAGCACGGACAGACGCGGTTATCGCTCGGCCGGAATGACGTCGAGGATTGTAGACAGTGGAGACTCGATGATATGTAATGTCTACATCCAAAATCGACTGTCGTCAACCAACTGCATTCAGGAATGGTTTTCGACAGTTTTATCACATTTACTGTCCCGTTGCCAAAAGTTCAAGCACCCCGATGAATGGTGAGAGGCAAGGGGACTCACCGAAATTAAGCACCCCGAAGGGAATAGACAACTACTACGTCCGCGTCGTTATTCCTGGGTAGAGCTAAAAGTAATGTCAACAATTTCATTTTTCGCAATTGCAGCGCCATCTATCGCGAATCGAAACAAATTTTCCGAATAAAACTTACGTATTTCGTAAAGGAGAATCTGAATCTGTGATAAAAAATTGGGGTTGCCATTTGAAATTACAAAGTTACCCCCACCCCTGCCTCCTGTGGGGGTGGGGGTGGGGTAAATTTTAACAAATCTTTTTTCCCCCTCGAAAATAAAAAGTTTTTATTCCAGACATTTTTTCCGTAGGATGCGTATTTTTTGAGATATTTCGTTGTCTCAAGTTAAAAAAAACACCCTGTATATACAGCCATACAGGATGTCTGTTTCGGCCATCCGATTCTTGTTGCATACGAAAGTAGATGCGCAGGCGCGATCAAGATGCGCCTGTTGTAAACAAAACAAAGCGAGTCGGGTAAATCAGTCATACAGAGGGTATTGCTAAACGACACATTTCAGAGATAGATCCCTCAGGCAAGTGTTAATTAGAATTACACATTTAATACAATAGCAACACATATATTAAATTTTTGTACCACAAATATAAATAACTTGTATTTACAATATTTCAGTAAGTGCATTTCGTACTCTTGATGATTGAAGTACACGTCTTATATTATAAATATCCTCGTAATTTTTCAACCCACGATCATATGGTTAAATCAACATTACCATTTCTATCAGTGCCACTTCGTTCTCTGAAGTTGAGCAGTAAACAGGAGTGAAGGCGATAAATCCATCAAATCAATACCTTCATTGCGATCTTGCAAAAAATAAGATGCAATCACAATATAATAGTACATTACGCAGCTAGAGACGAAAATTGATGGATGCAAAACGAGCGTGAAGTTGTCAACTTTACGCTCATTTCATCCATCAAGTGTCATCTCGAGGTGCGTATACTATTTTTCTTAATGAAAATATCGAAATTTGGCGGTTTGAGTAAGCCAAGAGAACTCGATACGAAAATGATAAGGCTGACTTGCAAAGAAGAGCCAAAAAGTATGGTTTTCGGCTCATGTTTACATTTTCGTACCCACTAGCTGCATTTTGCCATTTTCGTAGGGGGCGTGGCACCACGAAAACCGCCATTTTCGATGTTTGTATTAAGAAAAAATACGTAATAATGAAAATTTAAAAACGCATTATTTCTACATACTACAGTACCGGAGAGAATTATAAGAATTATGTTTGTTGCATTAAAATACTTTCTGAGAAGCATGAAAGATATTATAATGAACCCGAGTTAAAGTACGTGTTTTTGCCTATTTTTCAGATGATATTGAAAATCAAAAGTAAAAGTAAAAGAAAAGTAAAAGAGAGAAAGTTTAAAGTAAAATTTGGAAAAAAACTTGTAATTAAAAATATACTAGAGCAAGTACTTTGATGTTGACAAAGGCATAAAAACAATTTTTTGGAAAAATGTATTCTTTCGACTTTTTTTAATTTTTCACCCTAAAGCTAATAATTTTTCAGCATGGTAGCCGCTGGACTGGAAAATTACCAGGAATTTATGAGACCGGGTAAAATCGGGTAATGACAGTGAATTTACTTTTTGACCGGGTATTTTACAATTTTTAGAGAAAAGTAATTAAATGATTAATCAATTTAAAGAACTCAAATTTTAACTTTTTTTAAATGTTAAGTTCCATTGTTAACTTTTTCAATCATGAAATTATTGAGCTTAAAATGCGTAATTCTAAAAATCTTTAATTAACAAAATTTTCTATTGTAGGTCTTTTGAATCTCTTCAAAATTAAACAATTTGCCATTTTAACGTTAAAAATTGAACTGTCTGAATTCGAAAGCCTTAGTAAGTTAAACAGAAGTAACCATATCCGATTGAAACTTTATAACCTATATATGCGTTTTCAAAATAGTTTCATTTTAATAGATTCATAATTAAAAGCTTTTATTCAAGAAAATCTTTTATTCAATTTCAAATGCAATGTTCAAATATTGTCACAGACTCAAATATTCCATTTTCAACTCTGCGAACATTAAGTTTTTTAATTAAAGTAAGGACATTTTTTCAACTTTTAGCAATAATTGACTGGTTATTTAAATAAGCAATTATAAATCAAGTATTCAAAACTACACTATTTAAAACTAAGTTTATTAATAGAAAGCCTTGAATCGATAAAATTTCAGATTGCTAAATTTAAACTTTGGAGGTTAGAATTTTAATTGTTTCATTTTGTTGAATTTTTAATTTACAAGTAAAATTTTTTGGCTATGACGCACACACAAGAAGTGGACAAATTATTGATTTCAAAAGATTTGAAAATGTTGAATTTTTAATGTTTCTAACTTAAAATTGCTTCAAAATTATATAATTTTCAACACTTCTTAATTTATTGATTGATTCTTTAATTTAGATCATTAAGAATGATAAAGTGAATTTATATTTCTTAACAAGAAATATTTCAACTCTTCAATTTATAAGACTTAAAAATATTTAATTTTCTAGTTTAACTTCATGTAATTTAAAAAATGTTCAACTAAATAATTTTTAGAGGTTCCATTTTTAAGTGTACATTCTTGTGCGTTTGAACAAAAAAATATGAAAGCTTCAATTTTAAAAGTTTTCAATTCGAAAGATTCAATTTCAAAACTCAAGACCATAACATTACCACAAAACTGATCATTAAAAAAAAGCAGAAATAAGAAAGAAAAAAAAACAGCACAAGAAATTTCTCTGAGTTTGACTTTTATGCTGTATTAGTAGACAAACGTATTGCCTGCGCCATGTTTTGCTTAGAAAGTTTTAGGTTTCCCAGCTTTTACGATTGAATCGTATAATTATAATTTAATAATATTAATTTTACGCAGAAAATAAAATTTTCTAGTATTTAAATTTGTGAACACTGATTTCCCAAATCTGCTCACGAATTCCTGGCATTTTCCCGTACTTTCAAAGTGCATAAAATTCCTGGGTCGCTAGTTACCCTATTTTAAAACCAAAAAAAGAATTTTTAACAAAAAAAAAAGAATTTTCAACAAAACAGTTAAATTTTTAACACAAAAATATGAATTTTTAACTAAACAGATAATTTTTAACCAAAAACTTGCATCATAATCATTAAATTTGCAGTTAAGAACGTCAATTTTGAACCAAAAAATATGAATTTCCAACGAATAATATAGTAGTAGATATTTCAACAAAAAAATATGTTAATTTGAAGTCACAAACAGTTGAATTCAACCAAAAAATTTTACCTAGGAATAACTCGATGATCTGTTGGCTGCATTGCCAACTCTTCATGAGCTCTACGTAGTTATAACCTGACGATGCCATATCCTGCAAAATAATGTTAAAGGACAATGAATCAAATTATAGAATAAATGATTTTTTAAATAATTGTCAGTGATTAATAAAATAATCACAGTAATACAACTTTAAAACTTGTATTATTCTAACCCTAACTTCAAAACTGTCAGCCCCGAGAGATCTCGAGACTTCTACATTAGGTAAATTAGATACTTACCATTCCCAATCACAGCAAATCACGGGATATCACAATAAATCACAGAGGTAATTTTTAGTAACACACTTTGCAAAACGCAAACTTACAATACCGAGATAACTGAGAAAACCGCCTTGGTCGCGTCCGCTACTCCGCTGTGAAGTTTGACGGCATCAAAATAGTAAGTTTGACACTCTCGGGCGGTCAAAAGGGGTGAAAAAAAAGGTATTTAACTTGACCTTGTCGATTTGATAATCCCTGATAGTAAGGCTGATTCTCTGCGGATTTTTAAGCTGAACATAAAATGAGAGTATCTTTGACTATGGAGAAAAAATTATGGATTGTACATGATACTGTCTGAGAGGTCAAACTGACCATTTAAATTTTGACACTCAAAGTTTGACTACCTATTTTTCTCCGTGTACATAGGGTTTTAAGTCCATGACACGTTTCATTGAAACATTGAAAGATTCATGAGTCAATGAAACGCTTCATGGGACCAAAGTTTCTGAAACGTTTAAAAGTTTCACAAACACGTATGCGCTTGCGCACTCATGTCAGGTTGAGGTAGGGATGGGGAGTGATTGAAGTTGACGCCGACCGACTCGGTCATCTGACCGATTTCATGAAATTTCATGATAATCGGTGAAATCGTTGAAATCGTTGAAATTATCTTATATCTCGTTATTGCCCCACATAGCACACTTCCCGAAAACCCAGTTCTGTCCCAGGTTCAGACCTATGCTTTTCCCGAAAAAACCTGGGACGACCTGGTTTTTTCAGGAAGTGTGCTATATGGGTGCAATATTTTATAATAAAGAAGGGACACTTAAATATAGCAGATATGATTTTTATTCGATTATCAGGCCGCAAATGTGAAAATTAAGGGAGATAACTCAGAAATAAGTGATGTTTTGTAAATCCCAACCTACCCAGTGGGCACACAAGTCCTAAAGTTTTCCTATAGACGTCTTGAGGTATACGTCTTGATGACGTCCTGAGGACCTTTTAAAGACATGAAAAGATCCAAAGGATGTCTTAAGGACGTCAAATAGCATGACATAGTGGTATATTCTAAGGACGTCTTTAGGATGTCCCGGTGCCCGCTGGGTAAATATATGTGACGTGCGCCCAAGAAACGGGGCTTACTCTGAAAAGACTCTCGAGCGAAAGCCTGATTTCTCGGGTACCTAACAACTCAATTATTAGCAATAATAACAATTGCAATTTTTTTTCGATGGTTTCATTAAAAAGAGCAACACAAGAACTATCGAAAGGTGTAAAAACCACGACTTCGATTTTTTTTAAATAAGCCCCCTTTTTTCGGCGTACGTCACATATGATGAATCTCAAGTAAGGCCGTCTATACGAAAAAGTATGAGAAGGCGGAAAAATATGAATCGGTGCTGCACGGAATTAACTTTAACGCAATAAAGAAGTGTCAACTAAATAAATAAAGTAAGAAATGTACAAAAATTATAGAGATTTAAAGTGCATCTATTTTTAAAAGAAATATGTATGCGATCATTGTATTGTGTCTATATTAAAGTGATATACTCATATAGCAAATATATCCTGCATCCCAGTGGGCGAAAGACCGTGAACATTTCAAGAACGTCCTTGGGACGTTCCTAGGACTTTCGATGTCAGTCCAAACAACGTCTCTAAGACGTCTAATGTCCTAAAGACGTCTTAAAGATATAGGACGTTCTCGAGTTATCTTTTATACTGACATTAGACGTCTTAAGAGCATCCCTAAGATATCAGAAAGACATATTACAAAAGACGTCTTAGGGATGTCCGGAAGACGTCTCTAGGAGATCCTTCATTTTTTTGCCCACTGGGATGTTATAATATAGATAGTAAATTTATCCTCAAATTAATATATTTAATATCCCTCGAGACTAAATTTACATATAAATTCAGGCTTTTTTAATTTTAAGTATTTATTAGAACCATTATAACTAAGTAACTCATAGGTTATGTTAGGAGGAAACTGTACTTTTTTATATTACAAACTTTTATTTTATATCTGCTGGCAAAATATAACTTCTTAGTTTATCATAAACGTACCTGATGATTCATATTAATGAAAATACAACCAATTTTGGCACAATAAGAGAATTTCACCCATTTCATGCTGACCATCAGGTGAGGTCAAATTTCATAAAATCGGTCAGATGACGGTCACTCCACATCTCTAGGTTGAGGTTAATTAATTTAATGGCATTGTTCAATCGAATAATCCTGCTGAAACTTGAAAGCTTGATAATACGAACAAATGCGAGTACAGTCACGATTACCTAGTATCGAACTACACCGGCCTTACCGGGTAAGATTTGAAAAATGGTTCGTCCCAAGCACTGTGTGCACAAGGACTTTACGCAGCACGTTAGTAAAGGACGTGTTGTAAAAGTTAAATGCAATTTTTTCACGTGGATGAATCAACGAAATACGGCGAGAATGATTTTTCATATAAAAGATTTATGCAAAAAGTACACGGTAGTAGTTAAACAAGAAATGAGTACAGAAACGTGTACTCCTAACCATTATCTACCTGATCTTTCTTATGCAAATATGTATTTCTATATCAAATATTTATTTGAAATATTCAGAGATATAGCACTAATAAAAATTAAAACATGTTTTTGAAAGAAAGCAATTTATAAAAATAATCCTAATAGTTTAATGAAATAGAAGGATGTTATTTTATTCATTTCTATTCGAAGTTTCTACATTTCTAATGAAATCGTTTTAAAAATGAAACATTCTAAAAACTAAATATGTGTTAAATACGACATTTATTTTTATTTTATTAAAATCAATTTTCAAATGTTTAAAATAAAATATTTACAGAATTACATGTTATAACAACTAAAACGTGATTTATTTATTTAAATTAGTTGAAACAATTTGCTTTGAAACACAAAGGATACTACTAAATGTTTAAATTGAATGCTGAATAGTATTTATTCATATTTTGAATTTTCCCGCCCTGATGTTTGAAAATTTGGAAACTTTGAAACGTTTCGAAAGTTTCATGAAACTTTTCATTTGGTCAAAGTTTCATAAAACTTTACAACCCTACCCCTACAACTCTGATATTCAGGAAATGGATTGACCCTATTAATCTAACAACATAAAAACTTAAAAATTATTTATTTACCTTTCATTTAAAGATAGACTTTACAGTAATTAATCATTTGATTGAGATTTTTTAAAGCACCTGATTATCAGTAGAAAGTGATATTTTATGCATTACAAACAACTTGTACTTAAACAGACTCCAAGAAAATTAAAGAATTAGCGCGAAAAAAATTACATAACCGAACATTCACTTTGAAGTTTTTTTACCCTATAAAATAAACTTATAGGGATGAAATTCAAATAGTAATTTTTGATTTGTATTCCATAGAATATATGGATAATTGTGAAGAGAACTGTTGAGGTGCAGCTGGATATGCTTAATATTGACGATTCTCTAAAAAACTTACAAAAATGTCTTTTATTCTTATGGGATATACGTCACCTCTCAATATAATTTTTTTCACCAAAAAATACGTATTCATTTTTTTTCGATTGGGAAAAATTTGAGGGGTGAGAATTAGGGGCCCTCCGTAAACTACGTTACCAATTTTTGGCTATTTTGACCCCCTCCCCTTTTTTTTTTTTTGACAACCACAGTTTGACCTCATCCCCCATCCGAATATAACTGCGTTTTTTTTCTGCGTTTTTCGGGTCATCAGAAATGTACTAATTAACCTGGTCGACAACCTAACATCAAATTTCTTAATTATATTAAAGATTCAAGAATTATTCTGATTAGAATTAATCGTTGACATTTTCATATGTTATTAAAATGCAGATTTGCGTCATCCCGTGAAACAGGAGAAACGAGAATCTTTCTGTTATGGCCGCGGTGGCGTAATTGGTTAACGCTTCACTCATGGATAATGGCGTTCCCGGTTCAAATCCGGACCGTGGCAGATTTTTTCTCATTTCTCCAGAAAATGATTTGACCGGTACAATCGAAAATATTAACATCAGAAATTTATATCACACTCAGAAAAAAGTTTCTTTTACTCATAAAAAAATTTTTTTTAATCAAAGAAAAATATGTATTGGCTCTCAGTCAAACAAATTTTTCTTTAAATCAAAGAAATATGTTGGTCGCCTTTCTTTTTGTGGTTCAACAGAATATTTTGCTGTTTGAATGAAAAATTTTCTTCCATTTTACGAAAATATTTCTTTAATTTAAAGAAATTTATATTGTTTCAATGTATATTTTTCTTTACCTTAAAGAAATATATATTGTTTCAATGTAATTTTTTCTTTAATTTAAAGAAAAATTTAATTCATTGAACCTAAATATTTCTTTGATTTAAAGAAATATTTTATCCGGATAACAAAACAATTTTTTGAAACCAAAGTAATAATTTATTATGTATCTTAAGCAAATAATTTATTAGATTAAAAGAATCATCAATTTGAAATGAATATATATTTCTTTGTTCAAAACACAAAATTTAGTTGAATAGCATACATTTTTTCTTTCCGTACATTTATTTAACTAAATGTAAAAGTTAATTTCGTTTCTTAAATGAAATAATTTATTCGTTTAAAAGTTTTATTTTTTCTTATTTTTTATATAGAACCGTAAATAATATATATTGTCATTTTCTTATTTCGTAAAAGCAAAACTTCAATTCATTGGAAAAAGCTATAGTTGCTATTGGGAGGGAAATACCAATCTAAATATGTATATTATTTACTGTCTCAGAAAGAAAATATATATTATACTTGTTTTTATTAAACAATTAATTTCCTAACACAAATTTTTTGTCAATACTTAAACTCTTAAAGCAATAAAATATTCAGATATGACCGTCATTGTTCTATGTTGTGGAAATGAGGTTAGGAATCACCGTACATGTAACTATATCACAGTAAAACAGAGGAAATAATACTTAAATAAAATTGTGGGATTTTATCGGTGAATCCTCAATTCGTCAACACGTCACAGGTTTTCTTATTCATAATTACCACTTGTAACTGAGAAAAATAAACCAAACGTACAGGAGCGTCCCTGAATCACATGTCGCATGCGTGTAGCTAAGTAGCGGTTTCGAGTGTTAAAATAATTTCTTTGATTTAAAGAAATAGTTTCTTAGATTTAAAGTACTGAACTTAAATATATTACTTCTTTCATTTCCGTCTGAAATTTCTTTGAATCAAACAAATATTTATTTAAATTAAAGAAAAATCTATCACAGAAATAATTTCTTTAAACCAAAAAATACGAACTACATCATTTTTTAAGATCAAATAAATGTTTCTTTATTTTAAATGTATTTTTGGGTCGGTTGAAAAAAACTATGGTAAAGAAACGATTTCTTTAGTTCAAGCCAAATTTTTTTCTGAGTGTACTTTTTGCTGAAAATTGTGTTTTTCTAGTTGAAAATTTCAAAAAACTATTTGGTTGAAAATTCATGTATTTTGCTAAAAATTCATCCATCAGGATTAAAAACGTTTGGTTGAAAATTAATCAGTTTTAGTTGTGGATTCAACTATTTTGCTGAAATTTCGTCTGTTTTGGTTGAATTCAACTGTTTTTTTATTTCAAATTAAAACCTTTTTTGGTTGAAATGTCAATTTTGACATTTTTCGTTGAGGATTTACCTGTTTGGGTTCAAAATTTATCTGTTTTGTAGAAAATTCTTCATTTTTTGTTGCATGAAAAGTCAACAATTTGGTAGAAAATTAAAGTATCTGGTTGAAAATAAAGTTTTTTGTTCAAAATTCTGATTTTGGCTTCGAAAATGCACTTGCTTTGTAGAAAATGCGTCTTTTTGTTAGAAAATTCATCTCTTTTCGAAATATTGTATTTTTGTTTTTGTAAAAAAAGCAACTGTTTAGTGGGAAATTCTCGTGTTTTCTTGACATTTTTTTTCTTTTTGGTAGAAAGTTAATGTTCACGGAGAACAATGGATGTTTAAATGTAACATCTAGATGTTCAGGGTTAAAATATTTTATGTTTAACTATAGGACAGTAATCTAGATGTTCAATGTTAGTATCTGTAGATATTGAAAAGCAAGATGTTACTCTGTAACATCCAAAATGTTCAACTGAAATATCCGAAATATTACATGTATGATTATGTCAAATAACGGCTGTAAATATTTGAGGAATTTACTTATTTCTGATCATCAAAGAAATTAATTGATAATTTGTTCGCAAATTTTAAATTACACGGAGAAAAAAGGATGTTTAAATGTAGATGTTCAAAGGGTAAGATTGTACCGCCTAACATGTAGATAATCATGCCGAACATCTACTATCTTTTTGAGATGTTAGGCGTAAACATATTTTTATGTTAAACGGAAACACATTATTATTATTATAGATTAGCAGTTCGAACTCGAAAGTTCATTGCCTCATCTACCCGAAACCGCCACGCATCTCTATCCTGTGCATCCTCCATCCAGTTTAAGTAATCATGTCCTAGTTCTTTTAGGTCATCCCTTACATTTTTCTCCCATCTGGTTCTCGGTCTGCCTAAAGGTCTCTTACCAATCGCTTTCCCTCTTAAAACTTGCGCCACTGTTCTTTCATTGCCCATTCTTGCTACATGTCCCGCCCATCTCAATTTACGCGCTTTCATTACTCTATTAATATTTGCTGACCCGTAGAGAGCATGCAGCTCTTCATTATGCAGTTTTCTCCATTCACCGGTCTCTTCGTCCCTCTTTGGGCCATAGATTTTTCTCAGTACTTTGTTCTCAAAAACTCTAAACTTATTCTCGTCTCCTTTCGTCAGTGCCCACGTTTCGCACCCGTACATGACGACCGGCATTATTATCGTTTTGTAAATTCTTACTTTGATGTTTCTAGATAGCGATCGCGATTTTAGTAGCGTGTTTGCTGCATAATAGCACCCATTGCCAGCGTGTAGCCGCGCGTTGATTTCCGTTTTAGTGTTATTTTTGCTAGTTAGAATAGACCCGAGGTATTTAAACTCGTTAACCCTTTCGAATTTCATATTTCCGGCCATTAGATCCCTGTCTTGATTACTTTGTTCGTATCTGTCGACGGTCATATATTTTGTCTTCGATTCGCTAACTTCCAAACCGATATCTTTGGCTTTTGTGATCAAGATTTCCGCATTTTTAGCTACTGTTTCTTTATCATCCCCTAGTAAGTCGAGATCATCCGCATATCCAAGAATTTGTATTATCCCATTGAGGGTAGCACCGGTCGGATTCACCTGCACTTGTCTGACCACGTATTCTAAAACTAAGTTGAAGACGACGCACGAAAGTGAATCGCCCTGTTTCAGGCCATCGCGGATCGAAAACTCTTCAG
>CAKNWT010204445.1:0-14877 GCA_932066315.1 Andricus coriarius | reverse complement strand
GTTTTGGATTATCGCTTATTTTAAATTAAGGTATACCCTTCTGACTGAGGTTTGTGAGGTTTTCGTTTATCGTTTAGCCTGAAACGTTTAGTTATGTACGTCTTGAAAAAAAATCACAACCATTACTCAATTTTCAATTATAAAACATCAAATTTGCACAATTCTTCATTATAAATGGTCAAAATAAACAACTCTTCAATTTAAAAAAAGACTTCCAATTTAACGTTATACAATTTTGAAGAAATGCAATTGAAAAATATTCAATTTGCAGTTTGAAATTCTTAAATTTATTATACCTGGAAACTCATACCGACAACGCCCGATGGGCGTTTAAACTGCTCGCACCTAGAAGTGGGCATTTCTAAATGCCGCGAACTAAGTAGGTGAGAGCGCTTTTAAGTGCACCGAACTCAATTCGGGGCCAAAAGTCGAGGCCCCGCACTTCTTCTGATTACAACTGAAATCTTTCAAATCTCTGTATTGTTTAATAAAAAGCATCTGAAAGAGTAGAGTTTCAGAATTCAACAATATCATCCCTTTTATCCTCAAAATTTTTTGTCAATAGTTAGAGGGCAAAACATCTTAAAAAACAGGGGTTTTCGGCCTCCTGTTCCAATCGTCCACTTTCAAATGTTCCCAGAAAGCGGTCGGCGATAGGAAAAATCTGAAAACATTTTCATATAGTTTGACAACATTCTTCAATGCAATACATTTTTCAAAATTCTGAAATATTTAATAATTTACTTTTTACGGGTATTTATTTATAAATACTTTATCTGAAGAACGAATGAAGATAGGAAGCCGCTTATAGGCTCTAAATGTGCAGTTTTGTGATGCGAGTGCAGTGCAATAATTAAATTTACGATAAAATCATTGTTACGCAAGAAATGTTATTTTTAATATTTTTGGATTTAGTCAGTGTTCCCACATGGGCAGCACAGCGGGACAAGTGGTAGATAAAAGTACCCTTCCGATAACAATAGTAACTCCAGAAGAAAGCTGTCTCCCCTGAATACATGTGACAACTGAGTTACTATTGTCATCGAAAGGGTACTTTTTTGTACGACTTGTCCCGCTGTGCCGCCCACGTGCTAACACTGATTAAAGTAAGAAATATTGAAAATGGTATTTCTTACGTAACAATGATTTTATTATAAATTCAATTATTGCACTTGAGTTCAATTATTGCACTGTATTCGCATCACAAAACTGTACATTTCTCAAGATGAAGTATTTGTAAATAAATCTGCGTGAGAAGTAAATTATTGCATATTTCAGAATTTAAAAAAATGTATTACATTAAGGAATGTTGAAACAATATCTGTGATATTTTTCAGATTTTTCCTAATGTCGACCTCGTTCTAGGAACAGCTGCAAGTCGACGCTTGAAAAATGGGACCGAAAAAACCGTTTTTTTTGTGATGGTTTGTCCTCTAACGATTGACAAACAATTTTTAGGATAAAAGTGATCATATCGTTGAATTCGGAAGACTTCAATCTTTAAGATGCTTTATATTTAACAATTCAGAGATTTTTTTGAGCGAGTTGCAATCAAAAGAAGTGAGGGCCTTGATTTTTGGCCCCGACTTTAATCAGGTGCACTTAAAAGCGCTCTCACCTACTTAGTTCGGGGCATTTAGAAATGCCCACTTCTAGGTGCGAGCAGTTTAAACGCCCATCAGGCGTTTTCGGTATTAATTTGCAACTATAATAAATTGAAGAATTTGAAACTGCAAATTGAAAATGACTGTGCTATCTCTTGTAATTTGCATAGTAATGAGTTGTATTTTGTCTTCAATTGCTTTGAAAATTTCAACTAATATAATAAGGTGATAAGTAACTATGGCAAAGTTAAAATGTAGTCGTTTTTATCTAATGTTTCTAGGAATTCGGTAGAGGTAGAGGCAAAGACTTTTGAATAAGCTCCCACTGTGATTTCCCACTAACAAACACATCAAAGGGGATCCTAAAAATATTAGTTAAGAACAAATATATTCTAAATTTTTAGAGCTAATTATTGATCCATTGTATTCTTTGAACATTTCCGAACAATTTAAGCCAAAATACAACTCTCTACTACGTGAATCACAAGACCTATAGCACAGTTATCTTCAATTGCATTTTACGTTAATTTTTATTAATATATTAACATTTATTTTCCACGTATGTATAGCCAAAATACCAAGGCATTTATGTACATTTTTTCGATTGTTTGACATTATTTATTTAAAAGATGTCGTCATTGAAACTCAAGCCGCGGCAGGGAGATGCAAAAATACCACGGTTTTCATATTTTCGCGAAGGCAAGTTTACAAACAAATTTTCGTGCATCAAAAAATGTAGAATTGTTTTATGCACAATTGAGCGCGTTTTATCATCGTCTAAGCTATGATTCATGTTATTTTTCTTTGAGGAGTAATTTAAAAAAAGGTAGAACTGTTTTGCAGGGGCCTTCGTAAAGTGAACCGTGCGGTTTAAACTCCCATTGAGCGTTTTCGGGGTGGGAGCCCAACATATACATAACAGATCTTAAATTTTACTGATTTTCATGAGTTTGAAGATCAATTTTAATGATTTGAAATTCAAATGCCTCCACACTGCTAGAAATGAATAGGTGGTACAACGATATTTATGATTAGATTAACCATATTTTATTGCTGGTATAGATACAGCCATACAGGATGTCTGTTTTGGCCATTCGATTCTTGTTGCTTACGAAAGTAGACGCGCAGGCGCGATCAAGGTGCGCCTGTTGTAAACAAAACAAAGCGAGTCAGGTAAATCAGTCATACAAAGGGTATTGCTAAACGACAACATTTCAGAGATATAGTTCCCTCAGGCAAGTGTTTAATAGAATTACACATTTAATACAATAGCAACACATATATTAAATTTTTGTACCACAAATATAAATAACTTGTATTTACCATATTTCAGTAAGTGCATTTTGTACTCTTTATGATTGAAGTACACGTATTATATTATAAATATACTCGTAATTTTTCAACCCACGATCATATGGTTAAATCAACGTTACCATTTCTATCAGTGCAATTTGGAATATTTCCCATTGAAGACTCTTCAATATTTAATGTACCTAACAGAAAATTATGCAATTTTCAATTGTTTCTTCTGAAATAGTGGAGTGGAAATCCACCCTTCAAATATTCAGATTAGGGAAAAAGTCGTTATCTTTCCGGTCAGTTTTCCATGTATGGAATTTCCATACACATCAATTAATTCGGAAATTTTTAGATGAATCGGTTGAATGTTGTAGGCTTGTCGATTGAACAACTAAAAATGATAAATTTTTCATGTTTTCTGAACCTGCTGCGTCCATTTTATAGAAATGAACAACTTATATGCACAGAAGTTATTTTTTAGCGATTTTGTATTATTTCCATTAGGCTTTATACAAATCGATCAAAAATTGGCAGATATATACACAAAAATTGCATCTTCAATATACAGATAGTTCGAGAAAATATATTCGCGGTTTTTACTTGGCGATTATTCACTATCGCGAATCTTGATATTTTCCACCAGAATAAATAACAGTCGAAAACACTCATTGTTAGTGTTATATGCGTTGCAGATTTGCATATATTTTATGAGAGATATGACGGGGATAAGAAATTATCGAAAAATATCAATTTACCCGAAATTTCAGCGGGCAGTGCAGTATAAAATTTTATCTTGAATACATTTGCATATATTTGGATACTGGTTATTTTACTTTTGTATGCACTTCAACTTTTCCATTATTACTGCAAATATTACCCGATTTTCATGAATCTTTTTTTCACTTTCTTCTAAGCATATAAATAAATAATTTCTGCTAGTTATAATTGAATTAGGCCATACTTTCATAAGTTCAATTTTTGTAAATGACCTCAATCTGATAACAATGAAAAGGTGATCCTTTCCAGGTAAACGAAAGTAGCATTCGACTCACAGTGGGGTATCTGCCTCGAACGCTTCGACAAGGGTCCACGACCACGCAGCGAAAACATAGGCAGCTAACACTGAGCGTAACTGATATTGTACTTGTTTCAATAGCACAGGCCGACAAATTTTGACCAAATGTCAGAACCAGAAACGAGAGTATACCTGTCCGAAAGTTCTGAGCGCGCTGAACACGAATTTGGTCTCAGAATTGTTCTATCACGTCACGGTTTTGAGATATCCTAACCTAGAAGTGCGAAAAACGCGATTTTAGCCTATACTTGAGGTTATGTAGCATCGCGATATTATTTTTTTTCAAACAATCATAGCCAGAACCGTAAAGTATAAGCCTTGCCCTTTCAAATGCACTATGGTTCGCTCAAATTAGCCCAATGACCTTAGATCAAATTCGATATAAGAAACAGAAAAATCGCGGGCTGAGATTTTTTGACGCAGTTAAGTGTCCCTCGAGAAGCAGATGAAGAAATCACAAAATTGTCCAAGAAATAATTACCGGAAGTGTCCGCTATCTCGGATTTTGTGTTTTCGTCGATTTGCACCCGTATTTTGCATTTCTCGATGAAAAGGCAAGTATTAAAATTGTAGAGAATTCGATTCTCTACCATTTTCATTCAAATGATATTTTTGTAAAAGAATTATTTATTGTTAACAATAAGCAAAAAGTGTGGAAAATTTGGAAAGTGGCGCAGTTTTTTCCACTTTTTGACTATTTGCGTTGAAAATAAGTGGCACATTTAGGTGGCAAAGTTGTAGGGGACTCAATTTCCTATAACTTTTGTATGAAGAAGTTTTTCGTGTGACGTGTTACCGGCAAAGCCCAAAGTGGCGGCAAACCTAAGTTTGGCTAGGCAATGCGCGTATTGCGGATGCACAGTCCGAAATACTCTGTGATTTCGAGCTTTGCCTGGAATGAATGCAGGCAAACCTAGGTGTGACAAATATAGTCTGGACGCCAGACCCACTTCCGTCGGATTCGCGTTTGATATGCAATGTCGTTAATGATTCTTGGTCAGACTGATCTCCTGATTCCGAATCTGCGTGATACCCCTCTGGCATTTATGGCGTTCTCGAGATATCAGCGATTAATTAAATTTTCATAATCGATTAATTATTACATTACCGTTCAATATTTTCAAACTTTTTCTTTTGCATTTTCGTAGACGAAAAGGAGAGGAATAAAAGTTCTCCTCACGCTTATTCGATGAGACCAATACTTTTGGCAAAAAACGCGCTAATAGGTAAAATAATGGAAAAAAATTAATCTCTTTTCTGTGCTGAGTAAAATTGTTTTATTTGAAAAAAGTTTTGATAGCATCGAAAGAATGAGTTGAAACGAACAACTTTCATCATGGACGCTATCTCTCTAAAGTTAATAATTTTGAAGATAGAAGCGTTTTAATTTACGAACGAAAAACGCCTTTCAATTAATAGTCCTGTATCTCGAAAGGAATTTGTTTTATTATGAAAAGTTTAACACAAGGCATTCTGTGCTTACTAATAAATATATTTTTATAAAAATAGATGAAAAATCAATTATTTTTATATAATTAGGCCTCATTGTTTAAACAGTCTTTTCAACTTGACAGAGCTTCACAGGAAAAAGACATAAAGCAGTCCAAATTTGCATAGTGCTTCTTTGAAGATCTCTGAAAACAGTGATATGATTTTAAATCGAAATCTATTAAAATTCGCACCTGTAGAGGTAATGAAAAGATCTGAAATAAAACCGCATCTAACTTTGTTTCTATACATCCTACGAGGTTAGGATAAAGTTCAAATAATTTCAAAATTGAATTGGAATCCACTCATAATATTTATTTACTTAAATTTTTATTCCCTGCAGAATTATTGTTAAATTTTTTATTTTTTTTTAGATCGCCCGTCATTAGGTACAATAGGCTCGCTCCTCCCTGCTGGGCTGGAATGAGCACGTAGCGTAAACATGTGCATCGAAGGGTTAAAATGCAAGGGCGTAGGCTTACATACTTTATTCTATATGTGACGTGCGCCGAAGAAAGTGGGCTTACTCTGAAAAGTTATATTGTTCAGGGCGAGCGGTCGAAGTCGACCGGACAGACGCGACTTTTAGGAGAGAGGGAAGACTCACGAAATCTTCCCTCTCCACTTACTATACATTCTCACCCATATAGCGGCGCGGCTCACGGACGGTGTATAGATGAGACCCGTAGATTGCAGTGTTGAGTGGTGGGAGGTGTTTCACGGGATTTCGAGCTCTCGAGAGAAAGCCCGATTACTCATGTCTAACAACTCAATTATTCGCAATAATAATGCTCGGAAATTTTTGTCGATGGTTTCATTAAAAAGAGCAACTCAAAAACTATCGAAAGGTATAAAAACCTCGATTTCGATTTTTTTAGAGTAAGCCCCCTTTCTTCGGCGCACGTCACATATACTTATAGCACGACTGCCATAGCATAAAGTTTGTAAGCCTACGCCCTTGCATTTTGACCCTTCGATGCACATGTTTACGCTACGTGCTCATTCCAGCCCAGCAGGGAGGAGCGAGCCTATTGTACCTAATGACGGGCGATCTAGAGAAAAAATAAAAAAATTTAACATTAATAATTCTGCAGGGAATAAAAATTTAAGGAAATAAATATTATGAGTGGATTCCAATTCAATTTTTAAATTATTTGAACTTTATCCCAACCTCGTAGGATGTATAGAAAAACAGTTAGATGCGGTTTTATTTCAGATCTTTTCATTACCTCTACAGGTGCAAATTTTAATAGATTTCGATTTAAAATCATATCACTGTTTTCAGAGATCTTCAAAGAAGCACTATGCAAATTTGGACTCCTTTATGTCTTATTCCTGTGAAGCTCTGTCAAGTTAAAAAGACTGTTTAAACAATGAGGCCTAATTATATAAAAATAATCGATTTTTCATCTATTTTTATGAAAATATATTTATTAGTAAGCACAGAATGCTTTTGTGCTAAACTTTTCATAATAAAACAAATTCCTTTCGAGATACAGGACTATTAATTGAAAGGCGTATTTCGTTCGTAAATTAAAACGCTTCTATCTTTAAAATTATTAAGTTTAGAGAGATAGCGTCCATTATGAAAATTGTTTGTTTCAACTCATACTTTCGATCCTATCAAAACTTTTTTCAAATAAAACAATTTTACTCAGCACAGAAAGGAGATTAATTTTTTTCCATTATTTTACCTATTAGCGCGTTTTTTGCCAAAAGTGTTGGTCTCATCGAATAAGCGTGAGGAGAACTTTTATTCCTCTCCTTTTCGTTTACAAAAATGCAAAAGAAAAAGTTTGAAAATATTGAACGGTAATGTAATAATTAATCGATTATGAAAATTTAATTAATCGCTGATATCTCGAGAACGCCATAAATGCCAGAGGGGTATCACGCAGATTCGGAATCAGGAGATCAGTTTGAACAAGAATCATTAACGACATTGCATATCAAACGCGAATCCGACGGAAGTGGGTCTGGCGTCCGGACTAATATGCTTTAGGCAAAATTGGAAACAACTTCACCTTGCTTTAGTTTAGGCAACGTAAGATGTGCGAAATATGTTATGAGCAATGTAAGAATTCAGAATTGTATCAATGTACGTATATACATATATACGGTTATGTTTTAAAAAGTAACATCGAATGGAAATAGTTATAATATACAGGTTACTTGTTAACGCAAGATGTCGAATTATGAAATTTTGAATTACAAATGCAATTTCGCCTTCTTGCACTTGCACAGGTTTTACGTACACTTTTTCACACAATTAAATCTTAAAAAATCTGCCCGCTGCGCGGGCACATTCTCATCGCACGCTACGCGTGTGGCTCGCTTCGTTCGCAAGTTTGAGCCCGCCTGGGGCGCGCGACTGTTGGTTCTCGCGCTTCGCGCTCGATAATGTATTTACCTCGCGCTACGCGCTCGGTCATTGTATTTCCACACATTTGTGCAGAGACCTTTGCAAATTAAAGGTCACAGCATCGACAACTGTAATTTGGTGATTGTGAATTCTCTTTTGTTAAAGCTCCTTCGGCTTTAACGAACACATTCTCATCACGTGTCTCGTGCTTCGCACTAGATTTAGTCCAAAGTGCGAACCTTTCTAAATTATGTTCTACACTTTGATATTAAATTCCTGGGATTCCTTATTCATATGTTGCAATATAAAGTACAAATTTTATTTATCATGATTACTTCAATATTTTTTTCTTATTTTGCATTAAATTTTATTCTCAACTACCTTGAACAATGTATCATTTCAATAAATTTATATTATTACAATTCATAATATGCATTGGTATTGAAACATACGTATTTTCATTGTCTTGTTTTTATAATTGAAAAAAGTGCTCATCCTATACAAAAAAAATTTGTTATTAAACCAAACCAAAAATACGCATCCCAGCGTAAACTGGTTATAAGAAAATGTTTTAAAGAAAAGTTCATGAAAAATTTGTAGATCATTTTTGGTTAATTTTTTTTCGTCTTTTGTACGGTTTTTCCAAAGATTTAATTTTTTATTTTTATTGCGATTTTTTACGATTAAAACAAAAACTACGCTTCTTTTCAAAAATTATTTATGACAAATTTTTATAGCTTTTTTTTGTGGGAGCAACTTTTGTCTATTATTTTTTTCATAGCTTATGTCGTTTGTCCAAAAATGTAATTCTTTCATTTTTTATTTTATTTTCTAAGATTAAAACAAAAACTGCACATTCTATCTAAAAGTGATTGCTAATAAATTTGTATATCTTTTTTGAATGCATAATTTGTTTCTATTCATCTTTTTACGTAACTTGCGTCGTTATTCCAAAGATTTAATTTTTCTACTTTTAATGCTATTTTTTACGAATAAAACAAGAATTACGCATCCTATCAAAAAGTGATCAATAACAAATTTGTAGATCTTTTTTATATGCACAATTTTTGTTTTGTCACCATTTTCCATATCTTGCTTAGTTTGACCGCAAAATTAAATTTTTGATTTTTCATTTTTTTTGTGCTATCAAAATTAGAATTTTTGATTTCTCATAAAATTCAAAAAGTTGTTATGACAATATTGTAGGGTGTTCAAAAAGCAACGATTTTCACCTCTTGACTTTTTCTCATATCGTGCGTTTTTTGGCTTAAAATGTTAATTTTCATTTGTTTTTTGGAATTTTGTATATGCTATGACTTCGGTAATTTTTTTTCTATCAAAAAAAGTCATTAGAATATTTTGTTCGCCTTTTTGAGTAAAATTAATATCCGTCCATAGATTCTTTAAATATTGAAAAAAAGTGTTCTTAAAAATTTTCAAAATGTGCTCACATTTTACATTTTTATCCAAAATGGCTGGCTAACGAAATTGACCTTCATTTTAGGATATTTAAAGAGTATACCAAAGCCCAAACCAAGCTGACGATTCTTTCGAAAGTTATCGTGCTAACAAACTAAAAATCTACATACCCACATACATACATACAAAAATACAGACATACAGACAGACAGACACCTTCGCCAAAACCTGTTTTTAGGGTTCAGAAGGTCTCAAAACGTGGACATTTGACAAAAACGGGGTGGGGGGTCAAATTTTACACAAATCTAATACCTTCTCTGATGAGAATGTAAAAATCTAGCCTACTAAACACAGAATTTTGACTACTAATTTTTTGTAATGATAAGAGAGTATTTGACATATCGTCAATTTTCAAAAAATTTAATTTACATTCTTGTAACAGATTTTTGGAGTAGAATGAAGAAATTATTTCGGTTTTCGTTCCTATTTTATAGAAACCATCATGAAATCTTTTTAAAACTACGCCAATTTGAATTACAATTTGTTCGGATTAAATGAAATGTAAATTTTATGATTTCTTCATGTCATTTAACTTATCCATACATTTTTCTTTAAACATCATCTCACCCACGTTGTAAGAAGAGCCATTTACAGTTTCGGTTTCGTTCATTTTAAATGAAGATATCTATTATCACATAAGAACTCTTGTCGAGTGTAGCACGCTCACTGATGTGTTATTTACACGTCAAGATAATAATAGAAAACTTTAATTTGAGAAACGTGCGGAGAAAGCAACAATTTTATTCTAGTATTTTCAAACTTTTGATAACTTTGCCTATGATATTTTTGGCAGATTTAGGTTTGCCTGCATTAATTCCAGGCGAAGCCCGAAATCACAGAGTACATTTTTATATTTTTGAATTCCTCATAAAAAATGGAGTTGAAAGTAATAATAAAAATTTACTGTAGAGTTAATAATTAATGAGTAATTAACAATGAAAGATTAACCAATCGGAAGCATGCGTTAGGTGAACGACAGTCCATGTGTCACTGATGAGGGTGTTTGTGCAAAAGAGTAATTTTAAATTTGCAGGAAGTTGTGAATATCAATGATGCAATTTCACACGGCAACTGAGAGACGAGATCATGGAGAATAGGCATAAGGAGACCAAAGTAGTGTAACCGAAAATGAGCAAATTTTTGTCGTATGAAAATAGTTACAATACTTCTCGTTCCCACGTATGGCGCTGGTGTGGCACGCGTATGCCTATGTTCACATCTATTGACATTTTGCAAAATTTATATCTGTGATATGTGAATGACATATAGATAAATTGTCACTTAATTAAAAAGGTTACAATAATAGTATTTATCGCGAAATATCTTTTTTAAAGTGGGTATAATTGTAGTCATCCTGCAATGGACGAGGTAGGTACTTTTGAATTATTGCGCTAACGAATTACTATAACCCTCGCAGGTATAAAGATTTGAATAGAGAATAATTAACATTTTTAGATTTCAACGTAAAAGTCAGAATTATTGTATTTTATAAATATGGGAGTTTTCACCAGTTTAAAATTCACTAAAGGTTTCCTTTGGAATTTAGTTTCATTGTATTCATAACCGGGTTTGTATTTTTGTTTGTACCTTGAGGTTAAATCAGGTTATATTTACACGGACCATAACGGCAGCCATCTTTACGCGTACCACACTAGCGCCGCGCTCGAGAAGATCAAGCATTTCGATGCGTTATTGTTTGTACATCCGACAGAAAAATGCTTGTTTTTAGTGAAGTCAATGTACAGGACTTTGGGCTCCTTATGTCTATTCTCCATTTACGAGATTCTTAGAAAATATCTTTTCCATTAGAATACACGTTTAATTATTTTAACTTCCTTCTAGTATTTCTAATTCTTTAGAATTCAAACGAATTCTTAGAATTCATTTGTGCTCCTTTGAATTCTTTTGAAGTTTTTTGCAATTCTCTTGAAACCTTTACAATACACCTCAAATTATTTTGAAATTCTCAAAGTCTTTTGTATTCTCTGAAATCTTTTGAATTATATCAATTCTTTTGTATTCTCTAAATTCTTTTGAAATTCTAGAATTTTTTTTTAATTATGTGAATGCTTTTGAAATTTGTGTGTTCTTTTGCACTCTGTGAATTCATCTGCATTCTCTAAATTCTTCTTAATTCATTGAATTCTTCTGAATTCTCTGAATTTTTCGGCCATTCTCTGAATCCTAAATTCTAATTCTTTAAATTCTTCTTAATTATATGAATTAAGCCGCTATTCTCTGATTTCTTCCAAATTCTTTGAATTCCCTGATTTATTCTGAATTCTCTGAGTTCATTAAAAATTTTCTGAACTCTAAACTGTTTTGAATTTGTTGAATACACGGTGTCACTGAATTGTTCTAACTTTCTCTAAGTCTTTTGTATTATTTGAACTCTCCTGAATTATTCTGAATTCTCTTATAAATTTTGAAATGTCTGAATTCTTTCCAAATCTCTGAAATATTTGGAATTCTATGAATTCTTTTGTATTGTCTTTTTTTAAATTATCTGCATTCTTTTGAAATTTTCTGCAATATTTGAACTGTTCTGAATTGTTTAATTTTTACAAGACCACTAAATACACGTAGAATTATTTAAAGTTCCATCGAGTATGTCGCTACATGTACTCCTTTGACTTCTTTTGAAGTTTTTTTGGACCTTCTTAAAAGCTTTACAATACACCAATAATTATTTTGAATGTCGACAATTCTTTCGTATTATCTGAATTCTCATGAATTATTTTGAATTCTCTAAATTATTTTGCATTCAAGTAGTCTTCTGAATTCTTTTTCAGTTTTCTGAATTCTTTCGATATCTTTAGAATACGTGTTAAATTATTTTGAATTCCTTCAAGTTTTTCAAATTCTGTAGAATTCTACAGGATTCAAAATATTCGAAGAAAGTTAAAGTAATTTAACGTGTATTCTAAAGATTTCAAGTGAATTAAAAATATTCAAAAGAAGGAGTTCAAACTATCTTCAGATATATTCTAATGATTTCAGGATAATTAAAAAACATTTTTAAAACTTTCAGTGATATCGTGAGAATTCGACGAATTCAGAGTAGTTTAAGGAGTTCAAAAAATTGCTAAACAAAATAAATTTAGATAATTTAAAAAATTTAGATAATACAAAAGTATTTATAGAATTTAAAATATGACACGGAATTAAAAAGAATTCAGACAATTTAAAAATTATCAGAGAATTCAGAATAATTCAGGAGAGTTCATAGAATACAATAAACTTTAAAATTTGTTTAGAATTCGTATGAATTCTACAGAACCAAAAATGTTCAAAGAAAGTTAAAATAATTCAACGTGTATTCTAAGGATTTCAAGAAAATTGAAAAACATTTCAAAAATTCAGTGATATCGTGAATTCAAGAAATTGAAAACAGTTTAAAGAGTCCAGAAAATTTTTTAAATACAACTCAGAGAATTCAAAGAGTTTGGAAGAATTTAGAGAATTCGGAAGAATTCAGAGAATTCAAAGAATTTGGAAGAATTTAGAGGATTCGGAAGAATTCAGAGAATAGCGAAAGAATTCATAGATTTAAGAAGAATTCAAAGAATTAAGAAGAAATTTGAAAATTCGGAAGAATTCATAGAGTGCATAAGAATTCACAAACTTCAAAAGCATTCACAGAATGCAAAAAATATTATAGAATTTCAAAAGAATTTAGAGAATACAAAAGAATTCATAGAATTCAAAATATTTCAGAGAATCTGAAAGAGTTCAGAGAATTCAATGAATTCAGACAATTGAGAAGAATTCAGAGAATTGAGTAGATTTCAGAGGTTATAAAAGACTTGGAGAAATTCAAAATAATTTCAGGCGTACTGTAAATGTTTCAAGAGAATTGCAAAAAACTTCAAAAGAATTCATAGGAGCACAAGTGAATTCTAAGAATTCGTTTGAATTCTACAGAATTAGAAATACACGAAGGAGTTAAAATAATTCAACGTGTATTCTAATGGAAAATATATTTTCTAAGAATCTCGTCTCTCAGTTGCCGTGTGAAATTGCACCATTGATATTCACAACCTCCTGCAAATTTAAAATTAATCTTTTGCACACACACCCTCATCAGTGACACATGGACTGTCGTTCATCTAACGCATGCTTCCGATTGGTTAATCTTTAATTGTTAATAACTTATTAATTATTAACTTTACAACAAATTTTTATTATTCTTTTGAACTCCATTTTTTATGAGGAATTCAAAAATATAAAAATGTATCTTGAGTACTGGGACACCCTGTATATTGTGTCCAACAGCGCGAGTTCTCCCACACCTCTGTGTTGAGAGCGTTCCCGACCGTGATCTACACGTCGAATGAAAAACTTTTTTTTATACATAAGTTGTTGGAAATTGAGCCCCCTACAACTTTACCATTTAAATGTGCCACTTATTTTTAATACAAATAGTCAAAAAGTGGAAAAAACTGCGCCACTTTCCTAATTTTCCTCTCTTTTTGCTTATTGTTAACGACAAATAATTTGTTTACAAAAATATCGTCGAGATAAAAATTGTAGAGAATCAAATGCTCTAGAAATTTATCACCAACCCTTTTCATCGAGAAATGCAAAATACGCGTGCAAATCGACGAAAACACAAAATCCAAGATGGCGGCCACTTCTGCTAATTATTTCTTGGACAATTTTGTGATTTCTTTATTTGCTTCGCGAGGACACTCAACTGCGTCAAAAAATCTGGGCCCGCGGTTTTTCCGGTGACAAAAGTCTAAAATGATTGGGCTAAATATCTTTTTTCTTCTTCGAGATATTTAATTTTTGCGGTTACTAAACGTGAAGGTGAACAAAACTTGAGGAATTCATGTAACTTAATAACTTAAAAATTGAATATCTCAAAGAAAAAAAAAAGATATTTGAGCGAAGCAAAGTGCATTTGAAGGGGCCAGGCTTATACTTTAAAGTGCTGACTGAAGTTTTTCGAAAAACTCTAGTTTCTCGTTCGGAAACTTGTCGGCCTGTGTAATTAAACAAAATATAAACATTTTTCCGAAAAACCGGCTCTGTTTGTCAAACAAGAATATTATTTAAATGATATATGCAAAAGATTAGACGAAAATATTCAAGCTTTCGGCCTGAAACTTGAAAACCGTAAACCCCATTCTGATAAAGGCCTTAACTCTTGTGTTGCCACCCAAAACAACTCACAGCATCTGCCACCCGGGTACCTGGGTACACCGCCCATGAAATTGTGGTTAAAAGTCAATTGTAACTTGAAATAAATATGTGTATTCAATCACTATTTAATTATTTATATTCTAGAAAGGTGTTTCTACCTGAATATCACAATTTAAATTTTCTTTAATTGATATATTTAAATTAAAAATTTAAAGCTTTTTCGGGTTTCAATCGTGTGCAAAACTACGAGATTGCCGACGTTTCGTGAACATTGCAGTTTTTTTTAAAAGGACTTGATTGGCCAATCAAGTTCGAGCAGTCCCTACCATGGGGCGCTCTGGCCAACCACAGACATCGTAGAGAATATATATAAGAACAACATAACCTGAAACTTCAGTTTCAGGTCAGCCCTGAAGAAGTGA
>CAKNWT010204439.1:0-10065 GCA_932066315.1 Andricus coriarius | reverse complement strand
GCTTTCTTAATCTGGACCTTCAGGCTTGAGTACTCGAGATGCATAAGATTTGATGCACCTTGCTCATCCCTGATATTGAAGTCAAGGCCGAGTGTTTCAGCAGCCTCCTCCGCGGCTTTGTGAAGAAACGCCCCTTTGCCCACTTCTTCGTGTTTCCTGACCATTTTAAGAAGAGGGTCCTGTCCATTTGCGACTATATGTGCTGTACCCAAAATAATCCTGTTGTGAAGACATTCAAGATTTAGTATTCCGCGACCACCTTGACGGCGTCAGATGTAAAGTCGCGGAACAGAAGATTTAAGGTGCATGCTTTTGTTCATGTGCATAACCTTTCGGGACCCGATATCGAGGGATCTGAGCTCGTCCTTCGTCCATGGAACCACTCCAAATGAATAGAGTACTACCGGGACGGCAAGCATGTTCGTCGCAGATACTTTGTTCTTCGCCGACAGTTCTGAAGACCAAATCCGTCGAACAAGATGTTTGTATCTGCATCGGAGAGTATCCTTTATAGATGTCACGTCCTGAATGCGGCTCTGTGGCACGCACAGGTATGTATAGGTCTCTCCAGCGCTAAGGTGTCGTATAGTGCTTCTGTCGACGAGCTCAGGGTCTTCCGGGATTCCATTAAGTTTTCCTTTCTTCAAATAAATCTTGGCGCATTTTTCTAACCCGAACTCCATTCCAATTTCTTGAGTGTACTCTTTGACAATTTCTAGAGCCAGATGTAGTTTCTCTTGATTTTTAGCATAGATCTTGAGATCATCCATGTAAAATACATGAGTGACTTTATGCTTTCGATTTCCAGGTTTGCCGCAGAGGTACTCTTCGGAATGGCGAAGTGGGAGAGATAGTGGCAATAGTGTGAGGCAAAAGAGGAGAGGGCTCATGGTATCGCCCTGAAACACACCTCTCTGAAAGGTGATACTGTTAGTGATCACGCGATGTTTTCCAGACGAGATAGTAAATCTGGTTTTCCAAAGCGGCATTAATCTCTCTATGCACATCACGAGGTGTGGATGAACCTTTAAGCTTTCCAACAGACAGATGATAAGTCTATGGGAGGTTGAATCAAAAGCTTTCCGGTAATCAATCCAGGCCATCGATAGGTGACGCTGATAGAATGCTGCGTCTTTACAGACACATCTATCGATGAGCAGGTTCTCCCGACATCCTGCTACGCCTTTCTTTGAGCCACGTTGTTCGTACATCTCTCGCCACACAGGTCCAATTGTTCAAACAATCCTATCATTTAGGATAGCTGTGAAGATCTTATACAGTGTGTTCAGACAAGTTATTGGCCAGTAATTTTTAGGGTCAGCTAAGTTGCCCGTCTTTGGCAGGAGCACTGTGCGCCCTTCTACCAACCACTCCGGAATAGGCTCTTCCGACTTTAGAAATGAGGTGAAAATGCGGGCCAGATGCTGGTGGGTTGGAGGAAACTTCTTCCACTAGAAGGTCTTGATACCATCTGGTCCCGGAGCGGAATAGTTCTTCATGCCTCTTAATACGTTTTTCACCTCCCCGGCAGTGATAGGTGGGCATTCCTCCTCAGGTGTTATGAGGGCATTGCACAGCTCCTTGAAGCTATTTATATTCTTCGAGTGTTCTTTCAGTGGATGCTGGACTTCGTAGACTTCTCTCCAAAATGCCTCGACCTCCTCTGGTGTGGGCGGGTGGTCGACAGTAACTGGAGGGTCTTGGAAGAGTCGAGATGGGTCAGACAAAAACTGTTGATTTTCTCTGACCCACCTCTCTCTCGGCTCTAGACTTCTCCTAGCGTTAGATAGTACTCGTATTCTGTCAACAATATGCTGCCTGATGGTCAGTAGCTTTGACTTGTTAAGTGTGTGATGACAGATCCGCAGCTCACGTGCGAACCGTCGAACCTTGGCAGTGAAAGTCCTGCCAGATGTTATGTAGTCAATCACGCACTGAATGCGGGACGCGTACTGTCTGGCCCAGCCTCTCTTTGTGCTGAGTTGATGCATTCGTCTTTTGGTCTTATGATCAACCGTTGGTTTTGCTTTACGGTTTGCATCTGCCAAAGCTCTAGCTGCATTATAAACACTACAATTAATAGTCCAGAGGTCAGGTTTTTTGGAAAAATCTCCACGAAGCTCTTCATCCAGTTCAGCCAGATCTTTGGGCTTAAGAGAAGCCTGAATGTAGATGTTTCTTCGGGTCCTGAAGCGTCGCTCTTCCTCTATTGGATGTCTGCTCGCGGTTGGTCTGAGTGAGTTCCTCGTTCCTCGCTCTGGGTGTTTCTCGCACCACAGAGTATGCAGTCGTGCCATGTAACCTTTTCGTTCAGGGGTCATACTGGTATCATAGCACTCCAGCAGGTCGTCCCTGAGTCGATCCGTCCACTTAAAAGTAACGAGATTCCGCCGGTCAATCGCATTGACATCGTCTTGATTGGCTCCCCCAACTATAGGATAGTCGGCATTGTTGTCCGACCCACTGTCGGGAGCCCTGCGCGTTCGATTATTTTGAACCGCACTTACTACAACTATGTTGGGTGTTGTCATTGTTGTTCCCACGAGTAGCTAGGGAAAAGGTTACGTCCGTCCTTGTAGAGCCCCGCATGCAAGGATAAGGCTGCTTACTCTGAGAGGTTGCCCGGTATCTCAGAGTCACCGTTTGAGACACCTCACCCAAGTGCCCGTTCAGCTTTCGGCACGGTTGTCACGCCTCCGCTTAGGGGTTATTCCTTCGGGACCATCCCTGGACAATTTTCCGCGACTGCTTATTAATTATTGTAACCATATTCAGCAGAAACCCTTGGTACAGGGACCCTCTATCCGCAACCCGAGGACGCGTTCGGTGGCTTTGTCATAGGCCCTTCGGTTCAATTCCTAAGGAATCAAAACCGAAACCGAAGATATATATATATATAAATAATTTAACGCAGTTTTATTTTGTTTAAAACAATTTATTGTTAATATTAATTAACATTTATAATAAATATGTATCAAACACAGCAGTTGAGTACTTCAAAAGAACTAATCTTATAGTTGACTGATACGCACAAAAACGCCAACAATAAATAAAATAAAATGAAAATTCCCATTATCCCTAAAACGAAGGACGTTTGGATTGTGCGAAGGACTTACAAGGACACGACTAAAAAGGAGGACAAATCCTTCCAAGGAAGGACGTTTGGCAACCCTAATTAAGTAATATATTATAATAAGTATAAATCATTCTTATTGTTTTTATGATAATAATAGCTTGGATTTTCAAATTTCATGCATAGATGTTATTGGATAGGGTAGTGCATTGAAGAACTCTCTAAAAGTGGGAATGACTGAATACACACAGGTACTCTTTGAGTAAGTTATTTATTCTTATGGAAACGCACAAAATGACACACCTAGCGCTATGTGTCTTGCTCTATATTATAGCTGTTAAAATTTAATTTCACTTATAAAAATAAATGGTTGTTTTTTGAAATATCGTACATTTGAAGAGAAAAGGGGGGATAGGGGGAAAGTTTTACAAGAGTAGGTGAAATAAAAAAGGGGGAAACGCAGAGGAAAGATTGTGATCCCTGCAATGTACCTCAGTAAGGTCTTTTTTCCGAGATGCAAATTGCTTTTTCAGAAAATTTAACGCAATTTTTATTTGTTTTTATTTCTGCATATTATTTTAATTTTTATGAATTCGTTTTATCTTAAAGCTGCTTAACTGAAGGTCTAACCACAAAATTCAATCACCTCATTTTTAAAAGGGATCCCAACATAGGATCCGAATATTACGTCGAAACTATGTTGCAATTATGTCACATAAATATATTATAATTAACAACTTTGAAATGCAAAGCTTATTACCTGTTCGAATTCCGAAGTTAATTTGAAATGACCCATATACACTTTTATTTAAAAACGGAGTATCGTTTGGTATTCGCAAAATATTTAATAGTCGTATTTACTTATTAAATTGAGGCAATTGAATTTTGACGTTAGAGCTTGAGTCCAACAGCCTGAAGAATTTTGACTTTAGAACTGTACACAAAAATTGAAGTGATACAGAAAACTTGTCACCTTAACTTTACCTCCTTCATTATAACTATTTGTAAAATGTAAAACAAAAAATATAATTTTCGTAACTAAATGTGTTTTTAATAATAGGCAAAGAGAAGGAAATAATCTGCATTTTTCGACATTTTGTAGTGGCCCCTAATCGCTTATTTCAAAATTAAATTCTTCAAAAAGAATTAATTTTTGGTACTTCAATATATTTTTTGACACCTTGGGATTCATTTTGTCTCTGTAAAACCTTAAAATGTACATAAAATATCAAAATACTAGTGACAAGAAACATCTGTTTTAATGAATGAAAATTGAATTCTGTACAAAAAACTTTAGAAAATTACCATATACGGAAAACAATTTCAATTTCTCTTTTTGTACATGTCAAAGTATTGTAGCATTTATAATCTGGCCATCTTGATGAGACTTTAACACTGGAAGTACCGGGCGGGGTCAATTGACCCCTTTCGATTTTTGAAGTGGTAAATCTCCGCAGCGGTTGCTTGCAGCGAGATAGCGTTTTGTGACTTTTAATTATTTATAAATAGGAGTATTTAACGATTTTTCGGAAATATTAGATGCAGACTTTCAACAAAAATTGACTTTTTATAGTCGGTTACCGGCAGGGGTCAATGGACCCCTATAGCGTTTTGGCTGGTATGTCATCACTTTTTCCCACTTCTGCGCAGCAGGTCTGATTTCTATCGCTTCTATAACGTGTGTGTGATATTTCTAATCCTCAACACTATTACTGCTGTTCTATTAAAGAGGAAATAGACGATATACTGCCTGCTGGAGTTCGCATTTATGGTCGGTTCTTCTTTTACTCTGCTTCAACACATTTTCAGACTATCAGTTCTACAACCGATGTATAACGTTCTTCGTTTATAGTAAAGCGCTAGGAATAATCACATTTCGACTGTCCCGAAAAATAAGTCACTAACCAATTTTTTCAAAAACAGATCGTATCAACTGTATTACGCTTCGCTACCGTGTCGTATCTCCATTTAAAAATACATAGAGATACGACACTTTAGCGAAGTAAAATATAGTTGATACACTCTGTATACGGAAAAATTTGGTAGCGACTTATTTTTCGGGACAGTCGATTTGCATTAAGTTGCAATTTACGGCGTATACTCGGATTCGGGAGTACAGCGGCACCAAAGGATTTAGCTTGCCGTTGCAGTAGCAGCAGACGCGAAGTCGGCAGGACTACGCTGGGGTACGCATTTTCACTCCTTTGTTGTACTTTTTCAGAACTCACTACTCTTCTTGACTTATATTAACGATGTAATATGAATATAGCATACTTTTATCATTAACTTTTGACGGTAGAAAGTGTTTAAAATCATTGTTTGACACCCAAAGCGGGTAGGGGTCAATTGACTCCTCGTGGTAACCAAAGGTGGCAGAAGATCCCGGTACTTCTAGTGTTAAGGAAAAGCTTAACGTAATCATACCGGTTTATTCTGAATTAATGGTGTATTCCTTTTTACAATTTATGCATCTGTTCAAGCTTTTGTAGAATGCCGCATGAGACAAGTGCGCGGTTTTTTGTGTGTACAAAATTGCGAATCCGCCAACAGAGATCTTCAGAAATTTGTGATTTTTTGAAAATGACAAAATTCGCATGCGCAAATCGAAAGTTCTAAAACAAAAGATAGAATAAGCAGTCATCTCTCGACCTGCCTCGTGTTTTGTTGATCTCGGCGTATATTCTATTTTAATGATATTCGGTAATATTGTCTGACAAATACCGCATTTTGTCTTTCATCTCTCGATTTCAGCAATAAAATGTGATTTAGCCATCCGCATATTGATTGTAAAAGTGCCTATATAAGTACTCTTCGCAGGAAAGATTATCGAACACGTTACTGAACGTGTAATTGACTATGTAGGATTATTTGATAAATTTTTAAAAAATCCTTGAGGAGATCCACGAGTCATTTAATTGATACTCGCGGATTTCCCTACCGGACCGAATGAACGGAACGGATACGCTACAGCGTATCGCTATAGTATCCACATCGTATCCTCTCCGTATCATGCAAGAAAAACTCATTAAAAAGGGAAGATGAACATTTGACTTGTTGAGATTTGGATTCTACGTGAAATTTTGCGTTAGAAGGTCACGGAGTAATTGCAATAGTTTTTCTTGCAACGATAAAAACTTTAAAAAAATATAATACTTATCGACAACGTGCGCTGAAGGCGACTTCAAGCGCATCCATAATCGTTTAAGGAGTACTGCTTAAACGATGATGGATGCTTAATTATGGACGTTTAAAGTCGCCTTCAGCCCACGTTGTCGATAGGTATTATATTTTTTTAAAGTTTTTATCGTTGCAAAAAAAACTATTGCAATTACTCCGTGACCTTCTAACGGAAAATTTCACGTAGAATCCGAATTCCAACCAGTTAAATGTTCATCTTCCCTTTTTAATGAATTTTTCTTGCATGATACGGAGAGGATACGATGTGGATACTATAAAGATACGCTGTAGCGTATCCGTTCCGTTCATTTGGTCCACCAGGGTTCCCCGAGGAATTTTAAAATCATTTCGGATTTCCTTGCTTTTTCTTGGCCCGAAACTAAACTAAACAATGAAAAGTATAAATTTTTCATAGGTGAATATTTCGCCACCTAACACAGAAAAGTTCGCAGTAATTGAATTCCAGGAAGGAATGGAAATTATTCGCACCAAATGGGCCATATTCAACGATGATAACGTTATGATAGCAAGTTATTTCCCTCCATGTGAAACGGAGAAAGAAATCGACAAAATCCTGCTAGATGACCCAGAAATAGGTGATAATTGGGCTGATGAAGATGGCAACCCATTTCCTGTGGAAAAGGTTTTGCGTTATGCAAGTGAGTTAAATCTTTATTTAATTTTCACCAAGTAGCAACATATAATTTTTGCCTCAAATCCCTGGTTGAAATCATTTTAAATTACATATACTCCAACTGCATGTAAAATTCAGTTTTTTCAAGTAAAGCAATCAGGCTCGGACATGCCATCTAGACTTTGGGAGATTTTCCGGTGGGCCGCGAGCCTTGAAAGTCACCGAGGACATACCAAACAACAAGAGTACAACAAGGGTGCGGACGATATCCTTTTAAAAACGATATCATCCGCACTCCTGTTTTTTGGTATGCCCTCGGTGGCCCTAAAGGCTCGTGGCTCAAATCTCCCAAACTCCAGATGGCCAGTCCGGGCCTGAAAGCAATAATTGTTAATAACATCGAATTTTATTTTTCATATTCTTTTGACGCAGCCAATAAAATTATGCGCCTTTTAATGGATTTGTCTGAAGCAGATAGTGACAACGCAATTAATATTGAAAAGTTGAAAAAACTAGGCACAAGCGTTGCACAAAACAGTTAAGCGATGAAGTATATCAAACAAAACCAGTAATTCCAAAACCTTTTACTCCAAAGGTGGCTTTCGTCCCATCTGTTCCTCCAAATCCAAAGTCAACAAAAATGCTGCGCATGCAGGAACGTAAGTAAACTAATTTTCCAAATTTTTTTCATGTCCAAATGATACAAAGTATCCAAAATGTTAAGGAATCTTCTTTACAAAAATCAATGTAAGAAAATTCGTAGTTTTCGAAGATCTTATAACATGTCAATATTTTTAATTTGAGTTGTTCAAAATGTCATTTGTATACACTTCAGTCAACTAAATTAATTTTTCAAGGCCTGTCAAGCTATACTAAAATTGCTTGGAGCATTTGAAAATTTTAGCAGACTCAAAACTATTTACAATATAATTAACAAGATATTAGTAATTAAAATGGCCAGATGCTTGATAAATTAATTAAGTGCGAATTTTTTCAACTTATTTTACTCTGTGGATTCTGAGGATTTTAATAGATCTGTTTTAAATATCAATATCAATCAATGTTTCACTGTAAATATAACAGCTATTTGATTGCGTTGATTTGTTTCATTTTGTTCATTTTATTGAAAATTAATCTTCTTCATATATTTCAAAGAGCCATGTTATTACGGTTCTGAGAAACCATTTTATACTGGATTATGAATTCGGAATATAAAGAATTTGTGAATCAATAGAATAGGTTTCGTAAAATGTTTCGATTAGGCTGCTCTCATTTGAGAAACTTTAATTTTATATTTTTAAACTATATCAACTATTATTCTGCATTCTGAGGCCATGCAGTACTTATCAGATCCCTACTTTGCCGACATATATTTGCACAACAACTTACGTCCACAGGAATTGAGACATGAAGTTGAAATTTTGGCAAATTAATTAAAGGAAACTAAAGAATGTTTTTGTGGTTCTAAATTTATGGCACTACAAAAAACTTTAATGTTGGAAAGTTTTTGGAATTTCTTTTTGTATTTATTTACTGAATTTTACGATCATTCAAACGTTCTATAGTGCCTTTCAGATAATTTATCTAATTTTCAACATGATATCCCAATTCGTGTGGACGTGAGTTGTTGCAAAATAATTGTCGGCAAGGTATGAAACGGATAAGTAGTACATGGCCTTAATGTGAAATAGGTAGCATCTGGGAACGGATTTAAAAATTTAGGGATCGAATTTCTATTTAGAAATGCATAAGTTTCGATTTTCTTGTAGAATAACTTAATCGTCGATTCCATATATATTAAAAGTTAATAATTGTTTGATAATGACCGAAAATGTATATCGATATGAACTCTAAAGACGTCATTTTTCTCATAGAAAACGCAAAGTGTCCTGAATCGAAATTATCGATAAAAAAATCCGTTTTTGAAGAAGATGGTAATTCAATTCAATGTGAAGAAGTTATATCTTCAAACGCTACCCAGATAAAAGCAACGGATTCATTAAAAAGAGTTCCTTTCTGTGAGTTTCATCTTATCTTCCATGTGAATTTATAGTGTTTAAAAAAAATTGCTTTATTAAATTTAACTTAAATTTACATTATTCAACTCAATTTCTTTTTTAGCTGATTTGACAAACGGGAATATCATGGCATCAGTGAGTCAAACTACACAACCAGTCTCAACACTCTCTACTAATGGAATTCTATCATTGGGCGAGAAACGAAAACGTAGCAGCTTTGAAGACTCCCCGGACGAAATTGCTGAGTGCCAATGTAAGTACCAAAAATACCGCTTGCAGTGTGTTTAGAATGTTATTAACATCACATAAAATGGCGTAAGATTTGTATTTTAAATAAAAGGATATGTTTTTGTTTATTTTGTAGTAACAAGAAAGGATGTTTTGCTGTTCAAAAAAATAAATACCATAGGAGTATTGGTTGAATGGTTTTGCAGGGGCCGGGAAAATAACATCAAGGATGGACGCACAACCGAGCCAGACAGTTTTAATAATCGAGACGACGATTTGAATCTTTTCCCCGCATGCAACTTGAAAGAAGTCAACGAAATTGAACAAAAATTGAAAGAAAGGAGAATTTACAAGAAAGTGGTATAAAATTTTCACAAAATTGTCCTAAAATAAAAAATGGCCTGCCGGTTTGTAACAAGAAGGGGTGGGGTTATATGAGGAAATAACATTACGAAGGTAGATAACATTTAGAACTCAAACTCAGTGAGAAAATCCAACTATATTTTTGGGTGAAAGTTCATTTTTTGATTGAAAAGGCAACGATTTTATTTTTTGCTTGGAATTCATTTAGTCTCATTCAGAATTCTATTATTTGATTGAAAATTTAACTATTTTGATGAAAATTGGTTTCATGTTTCGTTGAAAATAAATGTTTTAAAGTGACAATAAGGCTATTCCATTTTTGGTTTAAAAGATGTCCTTTCCAGTCAAAAATTTAACTTTATTTAAATTTATCCTTTTTGTTGAAAATTTATCCCTTTTGGGTAAAAGTGTTTTTGTTTGGTTAAAATGTCAACTGTTATGTGCGTAGTTGAGAATTTATTTTTTTCCGTTAAAGATGATTATTTGACTTAGATTTGAATTACTTTGGAAAAAATTGAATCTTTTTTTATTAAGGATTCATAATTGTAGTTGAAAATTCAACAATTTGCTTT
>CAKNWT010204436.1:0-12474 GCA_932066315.1 Andricus coriarius | reverse complement strand
AAGGAAGTAATTTTTCTTAAACTTTTGTAAATACACAAAATTGCACAACAGAAGCTTTTTACTGAAAAATTACATCCCTATCAAAAAGAATTTTTTGGAAAAATCGATCATAGTGCCAGATCATAAAGTTTTTGGTTGACCAAAAATCGAACTTTTGAGACCGGCAAAAGAGCCGAACGGTAGAGAACGACTCAGGGTCTATGAAACATGTTGGATCCTGGTAGTATAAAAAAGACGGATACATAATAAAGAAATGGGAGAGAGGTGGTTTTGGATGTCTCTTTCTTTTTCTCCCTCTTTTTTCAATTGTCATGTATCTGTCTCCAATGAGCCGTTTTACGATGTTTTTTGTAAACATATTTCTCTTATTTTCATTCCTTTTGTGCAATTTTTTTGCATAAATTAAATTTCTTGAGTATTAGTTTTTTCAAAAACAGTTTTTTTATCAACTTAATTCTTTTTAAGCCTTCTTGTGCGATTTTGTTGCTTAATTTGGTTTTTTTAAAGTTTGAGTTGGTTTAAAAAATGTACTTTTAAATACTTAATAATTTATGTAAATATACAAATTATCAGAGTGCTGAGTCATCGAAAAGATATTATTAGTTGATTTCGTGAAAAATTAAGCCGATTCGTTGAAAAATACCCAAGCTCTGAATTTATTTCTAAAAATTACTAAAATAATTAATAATTCTCGTAGATTTGCAGATTGCCATAGAAAAAGGTCATCATAAAGACATTCTTATTTGATTTCGTCAAAAAATTGAACGTATTCTTTAAAAAAATAGCCAAGCTATGAATTTCTTCATGAAAATTGTTTAAATTCTTATAAATTTACAATATATCATAGCAAAGTGTCATCGAAAAGATATTCTATTTTCAATTAATCGTAATGAAACATTAATTCCTTTCACATTTTGTACCAAATCTCTGGATTTCAATGAGCTAAACAGGGCCAATACGACTAGCCAAGCTAATGAAAAATATTGGACTAGTCATACCGAATTTCGGGACAACGAGAAACTTCGTAAATAAAAAATTACGCAAATTTTGTATCAGCAATCCATATGCAAAAAACTTTTTGAAATTAAAAAATCTTCATTTTGAAAAAAGCGTCTATATTGAATGAATAGTGCAGGTTAAAAACTTTGTTTGCTCTACTGTGAGACGGTAAGGTTATATCTGATTAATTCTCTAAATTAATTAAAAGTTGCTTAAAATGAATAGGCTTGATTTGTTTAATTTTGTAAGAATAGCTTCTATACGTCTCGAGTTACTGACAGATTCTCTTTTCAATCTTCGGGATATTTTTAATCTGCCATTACGTAACCTCATTATGACGTTGAATTACTTACTTTGTAAAAGGATTATATTTCACAACTAGAAACATCTCTTGCAAATTTGTGGCCAGGATTGTAACAGAAAGTAAAGAAGGATTTAATCTTTCTGGATCTTAACTTTATCATAATCATTATTGGGCAATTATTGAACAAAAATCAGATTACTTCTATTAGGCACCGTAGATGAGAGGGGGTATTTTATTTTTTAATTTCATTTCATTTTGAAATATAAAATAAAGGGCGTGACAAAACTAAATATCTGCAAAAAAATCAAGCCGTTTTTTAATTCTCTCTTTTTCAATAACAGTATGGCTATCTAGCGAGATCACAAAAAAAAAAGTATTCAAATTAGAGATTTTGCATCTAAAAAACCATAGTTTTATTACAAAAAGACCCTCGGTTATGTATTTATAATTCTAATACATTTTAAAGTCAAATGAAAAAACTAAATGCTCAGGAAAATTGAATAAAGCACGAATATAGTAAAATAAGTTAGTGTTAATTCTCGATTCTATTCGCTGTCATGTTCAATTCCCATAAAGTAATTGAGTAATACGATTCCCCTTGGCGGTTCGAAGTTTAGAAGTCCTAATACAATTATCGATAATTTACTGAACAGTTCAGTGGTTTGAGTTTGTGATGCATTTCTTGAACTGTTCTGAAATCGGTCAAGAGATTAATTGTGGTCCTCTATAGTGGTTGCAATTTCAAACAAACTTGGGTCGTTATCTTGCAATATTAATGATCGGTCTTCTGCTCTAAAGAAGGATCAAATGATCAAAGGAAAATAGGAGGGATAATGGGGTCAATTATTTTCATAGCGGAAGATTATATTTCTTGGTCCTCTAAACATTTATAATATACACAACATACAGTACAATATAATATAATATATGTATAGCGATATTTCATATTTTCACAATGCTATTTCCATAGTCGATCTACCGTTCTCGCCAACGTTCTACACAACTCGCCACTTCCGGTAACGTGCGGCTGATACGCGAGCCTTACAAAATACCTATACAAAAATACAAGTTCTTCCAATACTCCTGCTTTTACGTCTCATAGTGAAACCGTATCATATCATCTCCTTCGATAACCTCTTGAAAAATTACCTCTCGATATTTATAATTAATTACGATTATCCGTGTTATAACTATTGTTTTAAAACTATTTTACTTTTTAAGTATCTACAAAGAGAAACAAATATTTCGTTCGATGGAAGAAGAAAGGATTACTTTTTAGCACACAAGTTGGCACTCATTGTAAAATGTCAATATAAGTTTGTACAGTAAAAGAGTAAAAAAACAGTCTATGGTAGAAGTGGATTGGAAAGAAAAACATCTTTCATTTGGAAAACGCGTGTGGTGCAGAAAGAGATAAACTCGTATCGGTTATCGCATTGAACATAACTTGACAAGTACTTCGACCCTATCAATCGATGGTCCGTATACATTTTTAGACAGAGACAGGCGCTCAAAAAATTGACGTTTATTAATTAACCTGCTATACAATCATCAATAATGTTCTGCTCTTGCTAATTGCACGTAACACAGTACCTTCATTACGAGTTTCCGCAAACGTCAGGTCACGATCTACTAGAATTTTTTATTTTACAATCTGTTTACACGTTAATTTATTATATAAAATAGTTAATAATCATCAATAATACCGCTAAAATCAGACACCTTCTCTTTAAAAGAAATTAATTTGGAGTAATACAAATGTTTTTATTTCCGTAGCTATTGAATGCTGTTTTTACAATGTCCAACTTGGCCCTACGCATGTTTGACCCTTTGTTCGTAAAAAAAATATGTTTCTAAGTCCAATCACCAAGTTGAACACAAACCAAAAAATTAGTTAACTTGGTCGCAAGCGCCTACAAGAAAGGGTTCCGTTCACCAAAGAACCCAATTACATAAATCTTGTTTCTGTACACTGAAATTACAATCCTAAATCTCAAGGCCCAAAAATAAGGTTCCCAAAATATACATACCCAAAAACGGTGGATGGATACTCATCCGAAATTTTCAAAATTCTCTGACTTTTCCCGGATTATTCTCTGACCAATTTTTCATTTTTCCTGACAATTAATATTCAACGACCCGCATTTTAATATTGTCACATTTTTAACATAGAATCTTTTATAAACGGAATAAAACAATATTTCAGATTGAAATTACAAATTTTTTAGTTATTTCAACAACAACAAAAAAAGAATTTTTCGTCATAAAAGATGAATTTTCAATCCAAAAGAACAAATTTTCAACAAAACAGTTCAATTTTCGGCAAAAAACCTTTTTTTTATATTGAATATCGAAATATTTTCCGATATTCGGTCAAAATTTAAGTCCCATCGCCAAGTGTGTGAACAAATTTATATTTCGTGCATATTTTGTTAATGTCGAATCTTTTTGGGCCCCACATATTTGAACAATATACAGCTAACATAGTAAAGGGACAAGCTACGTAGGACCCAGTTGGGGTCAACTCAAAAATTCCATTCGCTGTCCTGTTCCAGTAGCTCTAAATATTAAATATCTTTTGTTTTAGCAGACCAATTATTATATTTTCCTTACAATAAATCTGTCGTGATTTGCAATAAAATATAATTCGACCATATAATGAACGTTAGCTCTATGTTCTTGATCAAGTGATCAGATTTTAGAACTTTCTTGTGCTCTTCTAAGTTCTATATCGGTGTTTCTTTTTTTCTCGCAAGCGAACGATTGCTTTCGCCGGGGTTACATTATGTTTATTATATTATGTAAGATACACATGAGATGGTCGAAACATTCCTATTTCATTTTACGGCGATCAGAGATGTATGAGATTTTGAGTTCACTTTCGTTAACATAATGACGAAACGTGTGCGCTTAGACATGACACAACTACGACATCCAATCGTAAAGCGATTTCTATTATCGGTTGCAAGTGACATATTAAATCACAAATCATGTCGCATTTAGTCTCCATTTCAAGATTTTATAATCACAATTCGTTATTTGGAATTATTATTAATCCTGATTCTGTCTGCAGAAAATATCTTGGAACCGACAAGTCCTTCGTCAAAGTCAAAACATCTTAGCTTGTTCGAACGTTTTCTTAAGAATTAGGTACCTACCAATTAGGTCTGAAAATCAGAGAATTATTCGTTTTAGCGACAATTTTCATGTGGTTGCGTCGAAAGACCATTTTTCAAATTCACAAAAAGATTATAAACGAACATTTTGTTTAATATCTTCATTTCAGTGAATTATGGTTTATTTATACAGTTTCTCAGACTCTGTACCTTAAATTTAAATTTATAATACTTTCAAATCAATTGTACAGGAATTTATATAAAGTGCAATTATTAAACTTACATGAATGAAAAATAATTGTAGAAAACTCTTGTATACAGAGACGTGGTTCCTTATAATGGAGGGTTATCTTTAATACTATGAACTCTTTATATCAATCAATAGTGGCAGCAGTCTATAGGGAGTGAGTCTGTTAGAGTAATTCAGTTTTGATAGATGATTATTCGTCCAATGCAGATTAAATATGATTCTGATATCAGAGAGGAGATGGTGAGTATGTTTCTATCATATCTTTACACTTATGGTCCGGACTTACGGTATGGACTAATTGAACATGCTAAAAGGCTAGTGAGGGCGTTAGTATATAATTTTCATAGGGAACAACTTGTAATAACTGTTAGATATTACCAATATTGAAAATTATGAAAAATATATTTTGATTTTATTCAGTTGCTAAGCATAACTAATTCCATTGTACAAAATAGTTGAAGAAAAGAGTTTTTAGGATGCTTCATACTTAACAGAAAATATCTGCATGCGTATTTACATTTATTTCTAAATCTGATAAGGGAACGTTCGAACATTATGTAACTTACTTAGCAGGCAAATTATTATACTTGACTTCAAATGATTAAATTTTAAAAACTTTGAGTTTTTTCATTGTTTAAACTTTTTTTAAACTTACTTTTTTAGTTCTTTAATTGGAAATTATATCACTTTTGCAAATGTTACACAACATTTGAAAGCTCCCTAAGATTAAAAGAAGATTCTTCGCCCCTGAACTTTAAAAAATCACTCCTACATCTATAAATAATTACATTAATTAAATATTTTTAGCAGTAGTAGTCATTTTTCCTATGATACGGAAAAATTATGTTTCTGTTTGCACACAGTGCGTTACTCGTTGAATATCCAGGTTTTTGTTTTTAGAAAGATTTAGGGGAGATCAGCTATAGGTAAAAGTAATATCTTTTCACTTCGAAATACATCTTTCTCATTGGACGAATTATTTTTCTTATTAGAAGTGCGAACTTAACATGCTAAAATTGTAGACTTTTTTTTAACTTAATTCTTTAGTTCTTTTTAAAATAATTATTAATCATGATTGTTCTTTTCACTTGACCTAAGCAGTTATGATACGGCTAATTGCTAAAATCTCCCCTCTCTGTTCTAGTCTACGTAACACGAGTTAACATCGACTTGACGCACTACTATGTACGTTTTTTTATTTGCATAAGTACGTCAGAGTTTCTTATCATAGTTAAATATTTGTAAACCATTGGAACATTCGTTATTTGTATTTTGTAAATTTCTCTCTATCAATGATATTACGCGCATAAAATGATAGTAGAGAAAAAGTAGGTTTGTAGATCGTACGATTAAGTCGTAGGGTCGTAGGTCGTTTAGTGTGAAAATCATTTCACCTTTTTTGATCGGAAATGAAATACGAATGTAACGTTCGCACCTTTCAACGATGGGAAGTAACGATTAACGTTGACGTGGTATAGAAACTATGGAGGGTTTTGGTTGTCAAAGTTGACCGAGGCCAAAAACCCAGTTTCTTTAGTCGGAGGCCTTCTTCTCTTCAATAAGTCGTTGAGAATATTCAGTTCGTTTCTGGTATATGAATTAGGCGAGTAAGATCATCAGTGCTTTTTATGGATTTATGAATACCTGATTCGATTCACTTTGACTCGAATAACTGCTTTCATTTCTGGTCAGGACAATCTGATTTTGTTTCATTTCAAATCAGTGTTGAGAGGGAATTTTCAGTATTTTAATTTTTGAGAAAACTCGATCGTTAGGTTTCAAACGAAAATATTATTTGTCTGCAATTAGGACGTTCGTCAATTTCCTTTTATAATATGGGTATTTCTCTATATAAATATCACTTTTGCCTCCCCGAATGTAATCATTTTGAATACTTATTGAATTATTTTCAAATTTAGTAAATTTTTTTTTGTAACATTTAGCTAAAAAAATAAGAAACATGCAGATTATTTCACTTAAAAAATATATTAAACAAGCAATAAATACGTGAAAATCTTCAAACTTAATTAGCATTTCAAATTGCATCATTTTATATTATACACATTAAATATTGAAAAGGCTTCGATTGAAAATATTAAAGATTGAAGACTTTTGAATTGTAAATCTTCAAAATTAAACTATTCCAATAAAAGTTCAAAGTTAGATATCTTTAAAATATGAATCTTGAAAGTCGAATAATTTGCAATTCTATATACATTTTAGAAATGCAAGAATTTTCAGATTGTAACTCTTCAAAATTGTAGAATTTTGATTTGTACATTTTTAAAATTGAAGACATGAAAAATTTTTAAATTTACAAATCAAAATGATGCAAATTTTAAGTTTTACAATGAAAAATTCTGTAATTTTGATGATTTACGTTTAAAAATGTGAAATGTTGAAAATTTGGAAGATTTAGATAAAATTTAAGAATTTTTATGTATATATCTTTCAAGTTGAATAGATTTTTTTTGTAAATCTTCACGATTAAATATTAAAAAATTTGTAATATTTAAAATTGAACTTTTCCAAAAAAAAGCATTTAAAACAGCATCATTTTCTAATATACATATTAAATATTAAAGAGTCTTCAATTGCAAATATTAAAAATTCATGAATTAAACATTGTAAGTCTTCACAATTAAACTGCATATTTAAAAAAATCTTTTAAAATTACATTATTCTATATATTATAAACATTCCGAAATAATTAATATTCAATTGTAAATCTTGAAAGTTGAAAGATTTCAAGTTGAAAACAGTTAAAATGGCAGAATTTTCCATTGTAAACCTTCCAAATTGAACTATTCCAAAAAAAGGTTCAAAATTACATAGCTTTAAAATGTAAATCTTGTAAATTGAAGAGTTTTTGATTTTCCACGTTTACAATTAAGTATTATGCTAGTTTGAAGTTTCCAAATTAAAACTTTTATAATTTTGATGTTTCACAGTTGAAATTTTTTCAATTTGGAAGATTCAAATTCAAAAACTTTTTACTTTTGACCAAATTGAAGTACTTAAATGTATGCCATACATCTTTAAAATTGAATGAATTAAAATTTTTAATCTTCAAAATACATATCTTTAAATTCTCAATTCGCGTATTGAATCAGCTGTTATAAATTTAGAAATTATACTCCTATATTTTAATTGAGCGACCTCAAAGACCTGAGGATACTCATTTTCATAAAATTAAGACGATTTTCAAATTTGTGATTCGCTGCATTGGATTAGCCAACTTTAATTTGGAAATTCTGTTATCATCTTCGGGTGCAGTGACCCTGAAAACTTTGTAATACTCATTTTTATTGAGATCGGTTCACTAGTGCTGATTCTGTAAAATGACTGATGAGGTTTTCCAAAAATTGTTTCAAAAACATTATAGAAATATTTTTAGGTTCAAATACTTTCAGAATAAATAGTTTTAATTAAGAAAATACGTATTTAAAAATACTTCGTTTAAACAAATTGGTCCAATCAAAAGTGACCTCAGTATAGATAATCATCCATATAATAAAGAATAAGGTTATAAGTGACGTTCCGGAAGAAAATGGCCCATTTTGTCGATCGTAGGTTAGGAGATATTCGGAAATCATACTCTATTCTATACTCTTTTTCGTGACATTAAACTTATCTCCCGAAAGTGACCCGAAGTGGGTACATTTTCTGTTTAAACCAAAAATTTGAGACATGCGTTTATGACATTCGCCAATTTTAAATGAGTTTTTCTCGAAAAGCAGGTTTTCAAAATTCGCACTTTAAAAGTGCACCGGCGACTTGTTTTCAACGTAAAGAATTCCACCTGGGTTTAAATTATCGGGAATTTATCCGGCTATATGCCTCTATATGCACCTCTATACTGACAAAGTGGGCCCTTTCCGTGCGGAATGTCACATCGACGCCTTAATTCAATACTGCCCCACTTAGCGTTTAGGCGGTGTAAAGCGCCACGTCGCGTTTGGTCCCTGTATAGCTGCAGGTTATATGCTTATCCACAGGGCTTGGAGCTATACAGCTAAAAACGCCACGTGGAACTGTACACCGACCAAATGAGACGTGGCGCTCTACTCGCACGGCTCTCCGTTGAGTTTGGTCTCTATACATCTCCAGGTCCTAAGCTTAACACATGACTTAGAGCTGTACAACGACTAAACGCGACATGCCTCTGTACATGTCCTAAATAGGACGTGGAACATTATGGAATGGAGGGGTCGAGATATAAATATGTAAATATAACTTTGCTGTTATTATAATTATGTATCCTCTAATATGTTGGAGGAAAAGGTAATTCTTTCTAAGCTTGTTAAAAAGGATCATCGTCCCAGTAATGAAGCTGTTGATACCGTTGTATTGAGAAACACGACACGTTAAATCACGTTTAAAATCGCCGTGAACTAGAAGAGTGACAATGAAGCAAGATATATCGAGTGTACGTCCACCTGACATTCGATAACCAGGAAATATTCGAAAGACGTCTTCATCCTATTCGCATGGGATATTCGAGAATCCGCTGAATGTCCCCTGTGTACTAACTGTCACACGAAAAGCTCCGTCCGTGAAGACGATGAAATCTCATTCTTTAAGGCCATTCTGACACTTGATGACAGGTTAAGATTAGGGAATAGCCCTTGTGACCCGAGAACGTTACACTGAAAACTGTTTTCTTCAACCAACAACTTTTGTTCAACATTTTTTTAATAATGTACCATTCTTTCTGCATTCTTCTTATTGGTGTTAAATGAAATCAATATACATTTATACATTAGTAGTAGAAGTATACTTTTACATAATTGTTTAATTAATTTAATTTTAGAGTGTGCAACATTAATCTATTTTTTGTAATGCCTGTGATGCCGATTGCCACATACATTTGAAATGTCATTGAAAAACAAATTTCCACAGAGCCAAGATTTTGTTTTTCCGTGATTTTTGTTTCAGTCTTTATACACGTCGTTATTGATGTGCAATATTTAACGCATCAACAGAGAACAATAACAAACAACAACCACATCTCTATTTAAAAATGCTCTCATTAGAATATTCGAGAAATAGTTTTCTCTTTTCCAGTAACAGAAAACTGTTATTAACATGCCAGTAATATATACTTTATGCTTGAACAAAAAATTCTGCTTTTCAGTGTTTCGCTCTCAATGCTAAAACACTTTAGATACTTCAACAATGTTAGCTATGACGACTTTAATAATGACGTGTTATTCATACCTTTTTCACATTTTCTTTCTCCGTGCGCATAATAGCTTTGTGAGCGATTCTTTGCCTCTGAAATAATAATTCATCCTCTTATTTTGTAATATTAGATGTATTTTCAAAAACTAATAATCATTCTATAACTCACACAAGAATTAAAAGTATAAAAATGCAGTTCGATTAGCAGGAAATGTGCGTATCATTTTTATTGTATTTGATGGAAATTCTTTTTATGGCATAATGGAAATACTTATTCAATAGATACATTTCCTTCATGAGAAAGTATCTCTTCCAAACACTCAAAAATTCTTTTATGCTTCTATTCAATTCCAGTTCCATTCAAATTTGTTAAATATTTCGATAACATTTTAAAGACATCTATAACACTGATATTAATTATCTCCACAAACTCATAATATCAATTATAAAAGTAGACACTACGCCATTAATATTACAGATAAAAATTAAATTAATAAGTTTAAACAGTCTCAATAACAAAAACTACAGAACTAGTCCCCTAAAATTCTTTATTACCAGATAAAAATTAGGAGAAAACAAAACTAAGAAATATAATTCTAGTGTCAAAACTAGAAGATGAACATAATTTCAGGGTAAAAAATCGAGTCACGTGTGTCTAATCTATCAGTTGATCGATTACGATACCGCCTTGTATCTATGGCTCGAGTAAAGTTTTTTCGAAGTAGAAAAAAGTATCTCCATAAGTTATTTCGGAGCTTAACCCATTTTTTCATTTTTTATTTAACATTTCGAATCTCGCTTACATCAGACTGCAGAACGCCACTCCATTGTCGAAGGCTGACTGAATTGCAGTCGTCTCCATGCAAAAAGCGGCGTCGTCGTACATTGTGGAAATCCGCTGTTGCTGGGCCCGACTTTCGCTCTGAGATCTGAAATTTTGAACCAAATTATGTGATATTTGAACTCAATATATATTAGAAAACAAATTTGTTTAGCGAAAATGCATCAGTTAATTTTTGTACGTCCTTATAAACTAGATATACAGGGTGTTTTTTTTAACTTGAGACAACGAAATATCTCAAAAAATACGCATCCTACGGAAAAAATGTCTGGAATAAAAACTTTTTATTTTCGAGGGGGAAAAAAGATTTGTTAAAATTTACCCCACCCCCACCCCCACAGGAGGCAGGGGTGGGGGTAACTTTGTAATTTCAAATGGCAACCCCAATTTTTTATCACAGATTCAGATTCTCCTTTACGAAATACGTAAGTTTTATTCGGAAAATTTGTTTCGATTCGCGATAGATGGCGCTGCAATTGCGAAAAATGAAATTGTTGACATTACTTTTAGCTCTACCCAGGAATAACGACGCGGACGTAGTAGTTGTCTATTCCCTTCGGGGTGCTTAATTTCGGTGAGTCCCCTTGCCTCTCACCATTCATCGGGGTGCTTGAACTTTTGGCAACGGGACAGTAAATGTGATAAAACTGTCGAAAACCATTCCTGAATGCAGTTGGTTGACGACAGTCGATTTTGGATGTAGACATTACATATCATCGAGTCTCCACTGTCTACAATCCTCGACGTCATTCCGGCCGAGCGATAACCGCGTCTGTCCGTGCTTAACGTTTATTCATTAGGAAGGTTGATTGTGTTCATTTGATTTGGGTGTGTTGGTTGCTTTCGTTTGGGTTATTGTTGTTGGTCACGTTCGTTTGAGTTGGTTTGGGTGTCGTTGTATTTCCTCATTACCTTACTTCATTACTTTTACAATGGAAATTCTATCTCAGCAACAGAAGATTGAAATGATTCTCATTTATGGAGAAAGTGGCAGGAATATCAATGATGCTCTCACGCTTTATGCTCAACGCTTTCCAGAAAGTGTTCCTTCACGCGCTTCTTTTTACCGGGTTGTCCGAAACTTCATCACTGACGGAAGTGTACAACCGAAAAAAAGGAAGCGTCAAGTAACAGTCACTGGAGTTGATAATGAAATTGCAATTTTAGCTGCAGTCACTCATGACCCTCATGTTAGTACTCGACAACTAAGCCGCGATTCCGGAATGTCTCTATCCAGTGTTTGGAAGGTATTAAAACGTAATAATTATCATCCGTATCATATTTCACTGCATCAAGAACTTCATGGCAATGATTTTGAGAACCGAGTGACATTTTGTCAATGGGCGGTTCAGCAGATACAAGGAAACCCGAATTTCTTTTATCTAGTACTCTTCACAGACGAGTCGTCTTTCACAAACCATGGTAACGTTAATCGGCACAACATGCATTATTGGAGTGTAGAAAATCCACATTGGTTGCGTGAAGTTGAGCATCAGCGTCCATGGTCCGTGAACGTTTGGTGTGGAATAATTGGAGATCAACTTATCGGTCCGTATTTTATTGATGGAAATTTGAACGGTGAAAAATATCGTAACTTTTTAGAAAATCAACTTCCAATATTGCTGGAAGACCTAAGCTTGGAAGTGCGACACAACATGTGGTTTCAACATGACGGTTGTCCAGCACATTATGCGGCAATCGCGAGGGAAGTACTCAATCGCGAATTCAATGGACGATGGATCGGTAGAGGAGGTCCAGTAAATTGGCCTGCCAGATCGCC
>CAKNWT010204427.1:0-10378 GCA_932066315.1 Andricus coriarius | reverse complement strand
TACCGGAGTTGTGGCTTCAGCTGAAGCTGGCATTACTACATGTTTTTGACCAAAATTACCGGGCACAAAATTTTGTTTCTGCAGCATAAATTAGCACTAAATAAGCACTAAATTAGGGCATAGTGCTCATATCGATATGGCAATGTTGTAATTCCAACTTCTGGGACCTACTATAATAAGAGATGATGTTATTTCTGTATGTGAGCAAGAATGAGTATTTACGTTAAGAAAAAGTTTTATTCCCTGTTTGAAAATTGCAAGTGTGAATATGTGATAATGGTTAATAATAAGGTTTTTAAAAATATTTTATTTCCAAAAATGTTCGATTTTAAGGAACTTCGGAAGCAAAAGCGATGATTGAAATCATAGTTTGATGTTTGCTTTACAAAGATCATACGCTTAAAAGTTCAAAAAATGTTCGAAAGGCAACGAACTTTGATGTTGAAAAAAGATGTCTTTGTCTCGCCTTATAGGCAACCTAAGCCAGGCCCCTGTTTGAAATAAAAAAAATCAAATCATTAGAAGTTATTAAATCACAACTTCTAAAACAGGTAAAATTTCTTTCTGTAACGTACAAAAATAATTTTTCCTTTCTGTTTTTGTTAATTTACTTCCAGTGCAGTAAAAAACACTTTCAAAATAACTAGAATTCTGCTGAGCACGTATTCGTATGCGTAAGTGATGACAATGTTTTCGTACAAAAATATTAAGGGTGTCCCGTCTTAGGAGGGGAGGTCCGTTAAGCTGGCAGGACCACATTGCAAAAATGGACTGAAAACCTATAGGGAATTTAGGGCTCATTTAGGGCTAATTTAATGCCCTATTGCCAAATTTAATGCTCTGCATTTAAACAAAAAAACCGGTGGTCATGCTAGCTTAACGTTAAGCTAGCAGGACCACACATAGAAAAAAATTACTTAGACAATATTTCTTTAAAGAATAATTTAGGGCTCACTTAATGCCCTATTCTTAAATTCAATGCTTTGCAATTTTTAGGAAAAACCTGTGGTTATGCTAGCTTAACGTTAAGTTAGCAGGACCACACATAGAAAAAAACAACTTGGACAATATTTCTTTGCAGAATAATTTAGGGCTAATTTAGGGCTCACTTAATGCCCTATTGTCAAATTTAATGCTTCGCAATTTTTAGGAAAAACCTGTGGTCATGCTAGCTTAACGTTAAGCTAGCAGGACCACACATTGAAAATAACAACGTGGACAATATTTCTTTGCAGAATAATTTTGGGCTCATTTAGGGCTCACTTATTGCCCTATTGCCAAATTTAATGCTCCGCAATTTTTGGAAAAAAACTGTGTTCTTGCTAGCTTAACGTTAGCTATCAGGACCAGACAGAGAAAAAAAACAAATTAGACAATATTTCTTTGCACAACAATTTAGGGCTCATTTAATGCCCTATTGTCAAATTTGATGCTCCGCCTTTTTAAAAAAAAATGTGTTCATGCTAGCTTAACGTTAAGCTAGCCGGACCACACATAGAAAAAAATAACTTGGACAATTTTTTCTTTGCAGAATAATTTAGGGCTCATTTAGGGCTCACTTAATGCTCTATTGCCAAATTTAATGCTTCGCAATTTTTAGGAAAAACCTGTGGTCCTGCTAGCTTAACGTTAAGCTAGCAGGACCACAGTTAGAAAAAAAAGGCGGAGCATCAAATTTGACAATAGGGCATTAAATGAGACCTACATTTTTGTGCAAAGAAATGTTATATAAGTTGTTTTTTTCTATGTGCGGTCCTGATAGCTAATGTTAAGCTAGCAAAAACACAGGTTTTTTCCAAAAATTGCAAAGCAATAAATTTGGCAATAGGCCAATAAGTGAGCCCTAAATTATTCTGCAAAGAAATATTGTCCAAGTTGTTTTTTTCTATGTGTGGTCCTGCTAGCTTAATATTAAGCTAGCATGACCACAGGTTTTCCCTAAAAATTGCGGAGCATTAAATTTGGCAATAGGGCATTAAGTGAGCCTTAAATGAGCCCTAAATTATTCTGCAAAGAAATATTGTCCAAGTATTTTTTTCTATATGTGGTCCTGCTAGCTTAACGTTAAGCTAGCATGACCACCGGTTTTTTTGTTTAAATGCAGAGCATTAAATTTGGGAATAGGGCATTAAATTAGCCCTAAATGAGCCCTAAATTCCCTATAGGTTTTCAGTCCATTTTTGCAATGTGGTCCTGCCAGCTTAACGGACCTTACTTTTGGGTGATAGAAATAGGCTTTTTAAAAATATTAAAGATGCTATACTTTAAAGGGTATTTTAGAATTTGATAATATTTTGCAAATTTTGATGTCTTTGAAATCTTTATGAGATCTTTTGAAATCTTTTAAATCACTGCGAAATGATCAAACTTAATTTAATTATATCTATATTTGATACAGTTAATGAAAATTTTGAAATATATTTGAATGGAATTACATTCCAAGAAAATGCCAAAATTAGCGAACAAGTTTAAGTTTTGTTTCCAGAGTTGACTTATGGCGACAAAGAAAGTAAAACTGATTACGACGTACTGGACCTGATCATGATGAAGGCAGAAAGAATTTTTATAATTTTAAACAGAATATCTTAAAATACTCCTTAAAAAGAGATTCAAAACCAACTCACTACTAAACATCAAGGGTTGTATAAAATACTATGATTATTATTTATAACTAATATAATTTTTAAAAGCAATATTCTTTTTACACATGTTGATACTGAAATTAACAACAACGGAGCAAGAAAGAACATCCCATCACGGTTCAAAAGAGCTCTTATTTGGCCCGAACTGATTCCAAAAAAGAAGACAAAGAAGGCAGCTAAACAGTTCTCTACTGTGTTGACGTCTGAAGAATGGCAACAATACCATTTAAAAATACAAGAAAAGAAATTACGAAAGCAGAAGGAAATCGAAAAAAGAAAAAAGCTCAGAGAAGAATCAAAAAAAGAAAAACTGAAGAAAAGCAAGTCAAAAACTTGAAGAAACAAGAAAAACTCAACGAACAGATCAAGAGATTGACGGACCAAAAAAAATAACTATTAGAATCAAACAAGAAAAGTTGATTAAGCATTATAATTGATTTTTATTTTATGCTTTAAGTGACTCAACAAACTTTATGTTAATAATAAATTAACTTTTACTGTCGAAAAGGAAAATAAATAATTTATTAGACAATAAGCAGTTGCAAGTCTTTATTTTTAACCTATATTGAGCTTCTCTTCATTAAATATTCTCACAGTAATAACTTTTGGAGTGTTCAATTTACTATGAAATATATTAAATCACTTCACTTTAATTTAATAAAAATCAAATGAGTTGTCGATAATTGATAAGAATTCAGTTTAATCAATTTATAATATACATTGATATAACATTCAATTTAATGAATTCAACTTGAATTCATGTTAAATTTAATATTTATATAATATACTTTAAGTTGTAAAAACCGAATTCCAAGTGAATTTCGCAAGTGAATTCTATTTGGAATTGAAAATTGTTACACCTTCATATTTATTTGACCATATATTAATAGTGAATAAAGCAATACATTGAAATTTAGTTAAATTGACCTAAATTCATTTTTAATTGATTAAACTCAAATGCAGTGGCACTGGAATTCCGCTATTACTACAATTGAATCAGTAAAATTTCATTCAGAATCAGGGACTATTTTCACGCTTTCGAACAGTGATAGTTTTTACTGAAATGTATCAGTCTCATTTCACTGATTCACTATAAATTTAATTTTTAAAGTAAATTAAATGAGTAAAGGTTTTTACTAATAAGGCAGTGAACTTTACTGATTATTATGTGGGACGCTTAATCAAATCAGTGAAAACTCATACTGATTTGATATAGTGACCCACTTCTTCGTTAATTTTTAAAAGACAGAAGATACATTTAACAGAATTTGTCATAAATTGAGTAAAACTCGCTCAGAATAAAGCCGAATTCACTTGAATTCATCTTAAATACATTGACGCTGAGTTAGTTTATCCTTCATCTCAAAATATTCTACTCGAAATATATCTAAAATACTGAAAATTGAATGTCAGATCAATTTATTAGAATATCACTTAAAATTAATCAATGAATTGTCAGTAAAGATTTGCGCAGAAATTAGACACTACTGATATTCTAGTAGTTTTTGGCTTATTTCACAGTAGACAAAATTAGTGAAATTTTAGTAAGTGTCACTGGAATTCCAGTAAAATTTTCCCACTGGAAAATCAGTGAAACATGACTGGGATTTTAATAAAGTCAATCATTCGTATTTAGAAAGAATATCGAACAGTCGTTTCATTTTTTAGTGAAATATGACTAATTAATAGTTTAATTTTACTAAATTATTGCTCTCTAAGTTTTAATCAGTTAGAAGTGTTTAACTAAACCAAATCACTAAGGAGCTGAAACCCCACGTAATGACCAGTCGAATTCACTGATTAATCGTTATTGATTTTATTATCACTTTTCAATTTTCGGAAAAAATGTATTCTTGAGGAATCACCGAATTTCTTCCAAGGTGGCGGATATGAGATCAATTCGATGGTTCAATAACTGTTCAGTAAAATAACTCGAACTGTTCCAAAATAATTACCGAACTGACAAATATAAATGGTCGTTGGAAATTCCCAAAATCTAAAATGATTTGAAATAAACTGCGGTGGCGGCCACTATTCACTTAAATTCGACTCATACATTTCACTGTTTTTTCAATCACTGATTCTCTAAAAATTTCCCTGATTCAAATAGCAAGAATTGACTAATTGTCAGAATAAATGCATCACTTTTCAAGATTTCAATCAGTGAAAATCTCGTGGGAATTAGTGCACTCATTGAAATTCCAGTCGTTATTCAGTACTCTCAGAAAAAGATTTGGCTGAATCAACCCTAGAATATGGTTGTTATATGAACAACAAAATATTTGGTTGATTATACAATATATTTTGGTTGATTAAAGAAAAACTTTTGCTTAATCAAAGCAAATATTTTGCTTAATCAAAGCAAATCTTTTGCTCAATCCAAGAGTATAATTCAGTTACTCCAATTAAGTTTTTTCTGGTTTAGGAATTGATTTTAGTTGATTTAACCAAAACTTGTAGTTCATCTAACCATAAAGGACCCAGCACAATTTACATTGTAAATGGCTTACCATGGAATTGTGTCACCTTGTGCGAGTTAGTTAGTACTTTCATAACTACTAAATATCACAAGACGAGACAATTCCACTGCAAGTCATTTGCAATATAAATTGGGCAGGATCCTTTGTTTATTTGATTCAAAATAGCGTTCTGTTGTTTTACCAAAAACTTAATCACGCAACCTTATACAATCACACAGATTCAAGTAATCTTACGTATTTTTCACATAACCACTTAATCCCAATTGATTCTGTTTCCGAATCACTTATTTTGATAAGGATCACCGAGATGCAAAAAGCAAACGGATTACATTTTATGTACCGGAAGTTCCGAACGTTCAAATGAACGAAATATTTTTCCCCATTTCTATTTCACCCATAAATATTTTCCAATTGCAATTTAAAATATGCATTATAATTCTGTTTCAATAATAAATTATTTCCCATATAAATAAACAAACATTTGATCACTTTTTCTGGTTAGCAAAGTCATCAATAAACAATTTCATTCATTTGAACGTTCAGAACTTCAAGCAAATTCAGATTTTTATGTTTTTTTCGCGACTATACAAACATTCGCACATGGACTGTCATCTTGAATTGCAGTACACGATCGTACAAAGTACGATCCTAGCTTTTAAGATGCTTTCAACCAAATATTTTAGTTGAATCAACCGAACATTTTGCTTCATTCTAGTAAAATGCTCTTTAAAGTTATTTGGTAGATCCAACCAAAAACTTTGACTGATTGAAGCAAATGAATTTGGTTAACTTGACAAAAAAATGTTGTTCATTTAACCAAAATGTTTTCTGAAATCAACCCAATGAGGTCAACAGAACGATTTTGTTAAATGAAGAAAAGCTTTTTTTTCTGGGTGTAGTTTCTGAGTAGAGGAAGTTACTGAATCTTCTCTGGCGAGAACTGAAAATTCCAGACGTCTTTTTATAATGCGCTGAATCAGAGGAAAAATCATGAAATATCAGTGTTTTTTTACTGATTGAAATATTGAAGCGAGAGTCGCTGATTCGCAGTATAATTCCAGTGAATCAGATTTAGAGAGTGATAAATTAAAATTAATTACACTTTTCGGAGGAACATCAAGGCCACAATGTAAGAGAAGGAAATAAGAGTACGAATTTTAAAGTGAGATTCATAGAGAAATTGAGTTGGTGTCCTCCTGCGAGAGTAAGCCAAGTGCGTAAAAATTAATAACTTTCATAACAGAGTGAGAGAAAGACACTAAGCGCCTGAAGACGGTAGAAAATAGGTCGAACGAAGAAGAATGTAGTCAGTCAGATAATGGGATTTTAAGGAAGGATAAGGAAAAGAAAAAGGACAATGGTAAGATAACTGAAAGAGGAAATATTAGAAGGGTACCAAGTCAAATTGTGTTAAGTTTGACATTGAAAGCAAACGAGAAGGCAACACAATACAAGAAAAAAGGAACTGAAAAACTATAAGGATAGCTAAATTCTAAATTGGTAAATTAAATGAAAATGAAGCGAAACCTTATTCTTTCATTATAATCAACACAGAATTATGTGATTTAGAATAAATTTGAAATTTCAGCCCTTTGTAATATCCGGCAATATTTATTTATCCAATAACAATTAGACAAGGTGTCTACTAATTTTCGCTCAACAAATTCCCGGTTTTTTTCTGGTTGCAAATATCAAATTTCCTCTTACTAGAAGCACGAATAAAAAGCATTTGAAATTTTCATTTTCATTCCTATATGCAATTTTATGTAATGTGATACCTTATTATATTCAAATAGAATAACATTTTTGTAATTTATGACATGTTGCTATTTATTACAATCATATATTTGTTTAATTATTTTTCGCACAATAATTCGTAAATAATTCTTAGATATAATTTTACTGTCTTTGGTATTAATGATTAATTAATTATTAACTATTGAATAGTAATTACAAAAACTATTTTTCATCTTTAATTACAATAACATGTGCTTATAACATAAAAAATGTAAAGTTGACATAATATTAAAATAAATAATTTTTATAATGGTTTCTGTAACAAAACTTCTAAATATCTCTTAAACTTACCCGACCTTTTTCTAAAATTTTCTCATCTTGCAAAATTAACCAATTGTATACTCTTATTCGAAATTTAATGAAATCATTTAAAATATTTTCAAATGATTTTTAATTTTCTCTTAAAATTCATTTTTTAAAATAAAAAAGCATTTGAAATTTCCCCATGATTTTAAGAAATTTCTTTTATTTCCTTTTTTAACCTTTCAAAATTCTTAAAATGCTTCTTAGTTTTGTTTCAAAATCTCCAGAAATCCACATTTTGTTTTAAATTTTCTGAAATCTTTTGAAATATAAAATTATTTTTGAATCTTATAAAACTTCGAAACTTTCTAAATATTTTTTAAATGATTCAAACTTTTCCTAAAATAAAAAAAAATCTGCATAATTTAATTAGATAAATTTAACTAAATATATTTTAAAATGATTCGTATTTTTCCTAAAATTAAAAAAAAATCGACATAATTAAAGGCTAAAGAGATTGTCATAAAATCTTCCGGATTTTTTTTTGACAATTTTATAAATCTTTTGAAATGGTTTTAAATATGTTTAAAGACAGTTTTAAAATTAACTTTTTTAGATAAAAAATTATTTCACATTTTTCCAGAAATTTTAAGAGAATTTTTTTATTCACTTGAAACCTTGACAAATTCTTAAAAAGCTTCTTTTTCAAAATTTCATTATTTAAGTTTTCTCGTCTTTTTAAAAGTGTGAAAAAGTTGACAAATTATAGTGTAGTAGCGATATTTTATGAAGAGAATCACTTCCTATTACTAAAAATTAATTTACAATTAAAATGTTCTCTTTTATTAATAATGTATAGGAACATTTATAAATACACTTTATCATGAAATAAAATTAATTATTTCGAAATTTTCATATACAAAATTGATGGTGTAGAAAATTCGTAATCTTTATTAATAGATAAACAAATTGAAAAACAGCCACTACAAGTCATATTCACACAGTGTCGCAGCCAATCAGGTTTTCGACAACAATATGATCACATTTTCCAAAACTTTAAATGTGATTCACGGCTCGAATTTGTATTCCCAGTTAATTCCCGGTTTCATTTTAATACCCTGCTATTTCCCGGTTTTCCTGGTTGGTAGAGTTTATATAAGAAATTAACTAGTAACGATACAAATAATTATTAAAAGATCCATGCAGTAATTTTTTTTGGAAATTTCCATTTAAAAGTGATTAGTAATTGGGGAAAATTTTTTAATAATATATAAGTGATTAATTTTTAAATATTCGAATTTTCACGAATGAAACTTTGAAATATCAAAAATTAAAAGTCTTCAGATTCAAAGCACCTATCTAAAGATAAGTCATAGAATTCAATTTTATTGCTTGTTTTTCCAATTAATTAATTCCATTGAAAAAACGTCGTGGCTAAGTGTACCGAAACTTCAGGTACGATTTCGGCAAAGCAAAATAAACGATATAAATTTTTAATATCTTTAAGGGTTAACAATTAATATTTGAAAGTAATTGGCGGAAGATTCCGCAAAATGTGCATAAAGTTGGGACATAGAGTCCTAAATTGATATAAACTACTCCTATCTAATAATGTTCCCAATGAATTCAAATTGTGATGTTCTATGTATATTTTTATTGATCATACAAATATGAAATGAATGTACAGAGTATAATGTCAATTTGTTGTCAGATGATAGAGTGTATTATAGCGAACGATTCAATTCTTTCCCGCAATCTTGACACTTGTCCCCTGTGCCAATTACAAATTAAAGAAGAGCCAGAGCAGCTGCAATAGAAGTTAGTTTTATTTTATTTTTCCTAATTAAGGGTTCATTCAGGGCTCTCGAAACCGAAAAAAATCAACCAAAATCAACCCCTACCATCACTACTACTACTCAAAAGCTACCCTTAACACAAATATTTTTAAGGGCTCATTTAGGGCTCTCTAAAACCACGAAAACAGATGTTCCCGAATCAACTCGTATGGCCCAAAAACTACCCTATATACAAATTATGCAAATGGCCCATAGCTGAACATACCATAATTAATGGGTTGAACTTTTATTTAGATTTGTTAAGAATTTTGGCTTCAATAATTTGTAAGAAAAACAACTCATAGACTATTTTAGTTTGATCCACTTTCATGAGGAAAGTTACAAAAGTTACTTGTATTTCTTTATGTATATTGTGATCGATAGACAATTACTTGGAACTATTTCTCAAAATTACGAGAAACTGTAAACCATTGTTAACTATAGATTTTCGGAAATTTGTTCGTAGGTAATGTGAAGCCCGAAGTTGATGTATTTATCTCCCGTTAATTTTGTCATTTTATTTTAGGAATAGCTTTCCATTACCGGGAGCTATGCACACGGAGAAAATGTATTGAGTAAGCTTTACTCGACCGAGTGAGAAATTAAGAAAATAAAGAAAAAGGAAAAGTAGTGAACAAGAATATAGGAGAAAAAAGAATGAGTATATTGAGTTGTGTGATCAAAAGAAAGAGGAAGAAAATAAAAGGTTTGAAGAAGAGGCGGAGAAGGCTAGGACGGAAGAAAAGGTTTGGAAGGTAGTTAAATAGAGATAAAAAGAAGGAAAAGAGTAAACCAGGATACTGAGATGGTAGAAAGAAAAAAATATTTTATGTATTTGCTAGGAAGGGTTGAGAGGAAAATTAGGATAGAAGGAAAATATGGTAGGGAAAATGTTGAAGAAGAGGACATGACAAGGGAAGAAATATTCAAGGTGTTAGGAATGAACACCACAGTTATGGAAAGAAGGAGTAGTGGTACCTATAATGAAGAAAGGTACAGGGAGAAGTTAAAGATTGTAGGGGAGTGATGCTAATGCCAACATTGTATGTAAGCCACCGAATCAGACAGGGTTTAGAAAAGGAATGGGGGATGATGGACAACATATATGTTCTACATTATCTGATAAATAAAAGGATTGAAAAAGGAAAAAGGGGAAATGATAGTAATGTTCGTGGGCTTAAAGGCGGCGTTTAACTTACTGGACCAAGTCGAGATAGAAAAAGTTATGGTGAGCCCACTTATACTTAATATATTAATCTCAGACTCAGAAGAATAAATTAAAAGAAAAGGATGGGGAGGAGTTAGAATGGCAGTCTAGGAGCCAGGGGGGGGGTTGTCGTGGCCGATAGGAGTAACGGGCTCCACCCAAGTGCTTTTTATG
>CAKNWT010204426.1:0-11131 GCA_932066315.1 Andricus coriarius | reverse complement strand
CTCTGCTCCAAAACACTTTCGGACTATCAGTTCTACTACCGGTGTAAAACATTCTTCGTTTATAGTGAAGCGCTAGGAATAACCACATTTCGACTGACCCGAAGAATAAGTCACTAACCAATTTTTCCGAAAACAGAGCGTATCGACTGTGTTATGGGTCGCTAGCGTGTTGTGTCTCGATTTAAAAATACACAGAGATACGACACTCTAGGAAAGTAAAATATAGTTGATACACTCGATATATGGAAAACTTTGTTAGTGACTTATTTTTTGGGACAGTCGATTTGCAGTAAGTTGAAATGTACGGCGTACACTCGGATCGAGGAGTAAAGCGGCACCAAAACGATTTAGCTTGCTGTTGCAGTAGCAGCAGAAGCGACGTCGGTAGGACTACTCTGGGGTAGGCATTTTCACTTCTTTGTTGTACTTTTTCAGGACTCACTACTCTCCTCGACTTATATTGACGATGTAATATGGATATAGCATACTTCTATCATTAACTTCTGACGGTAGAAACTGTTTAAAATCATTATTTGACACCCAACGCAGGTAGGGGTCAATTGACCCCTCGTGGTAACCAAAGGTGGCAGAAAATCCCGGTACTTCTACTGTTGAGACACCCCACCCAGGTGCCATTCCGCTCAGGGGTTATTCCTTCGGGACCATCCCTGGACAATTGTCCGCGACTGCTTATTAATTACTGTAACCATGTTAAGCAGAAACCCTTGGTATAGGGACCCTCTGTCCGCAACCCGAGGACGCGTTCGGTGGCTTTGTCGTAGGCATACATGGTATACATTGTACAAGCAGAAACATCTGCTTATAAAAAATTTTTAATTACTATCTTTTTTATTTCCAGATCCGATGTGCATTTGTATGCTATAGATCCGAATCTTAATATCGTCATCGATACGGAAACATTGCATGAGTAAGTATGATAACGCCTTACGTCCATCTAGAAAGAGTTCATTTATGCGGAGTTAGGCGTTGCGCGGTTTACGTATGAAATATATTTTCAGACGTTTTCGGCCTGAAAACGAAAGCACCTATACGCTTGATAGGTCACTCTTTGAGGCAAAAGAGTTTTACCATTTTATTAAGTATTTCGATAAGAATTATAGACTGAGTGCTCGTGACGTTGTTCACCAACAGAGAGTTAGTTAGTTAGTTAGTTAGTGGCTAATAGATCTGGAAAATCATACATTTCAGACGCCCTGCTCACTGCGTTTAGACAACTGCGGCAGGTGAAAAATTGAAACTTTTCAAGTGATGCTCTAAGAGTCAATTTCCGTCTAGGATCAAATCTTGATCTCCCAAGTTCCTTATTATTCAATGGCCAGACCAATAGCACGTATCTAACATCCTGCCAGGCTCGATAATCATTAATTAAAAAATCTGCCCGCTGTGCAAGCACATTCACATCGGGCGCGGCTCGTTTCACTCGCAAGTTTGAGCACTTCTGATGGGGCGCGCGCCTGTTAGATCTTGCGCTTCGCGGTCGATAAAGGGTTACCTCGCACATCGTGCTCGAATATTCATTTTATGCACTCGAAATGCATATTCATATTCTGAATTTTCTATGTAATTATAAGTATAGTTAAAGATTTAGTTGCTCAAAGCTGCACTGTTAAAAATAGTATTAAATTTAAAATGCCAATGTACATTAAAATTAATATCTGAACCATATGAACTCGCTATTCAGGAACGTTTTTATTAAATTTCATGTACATTAATGATAACCGCTCAAATAATTCCATTTTACACAAAATCAAAATTAAATTAGCAGTAATTTTCGATTCTTAATAATAAGACATGATACCTTCTTACAATTTAATCAAAAATAAAAATGGATTTTGAGTCAAAAAGTTCAATTACGTAAATGAATGACAGACCTAAACTAAATCAACTTTGAGTTTTCAAGCACGCTGCTATACCGACTGTATATTAAATTTAATATAAAGTGTGCAGCTATTCATATTTTAATGTATATTAAATTTCATCTACCGTGTATGCTAATGACTTCATATACTTTCTTCAAACTTTCTTCCCTATCTCGCGAGTTTATGCAAAAATAATAACGTTTTAACCTGATTTTTTGTGGATAAAATAAAACCTCCTACAAGCCTTCTTTTAACATTTTTGATTTGGCGTTTCTTGGCGTAATATTAGAATGTTCGATTTTTGCATATTAATTCCGATACATAAATTAAAAACGACGAGTCCTATCAAAAAATGTTTATAAGAAACTTTGTGGGAATGTCAAAATACTGAAATTTCTCTAAAAACTTGTCCCGATATCAAAAAACGATCAGAAAAAATTTTGTACAACTTTTCGAAAACTATCATTCACCGTCAGGAGATTACTGTAGATAAATATATGAATGAATAAGTTGTCACAATTAAATATATGCATGAAAGTAAATAAACAAAAATTTGTAGCGTGAAAAGAGATTAGTTTCATGAAGACTTTATGATGCGCCCGTTCCCTCGCTCCTCGGCTCACTGCTCGAACCATCACTTTCGATGATGATTATATATCTTCAAACATGAGTTTAAAGATTTAGCAGCCGAATTTCGCTCTGTAAATTTACGGACGCTACATTCGAATACTATTCTTTATGTCATAAAAAGACAAACCTTGTACTTTCACTAGAAAATCTATATTTGTCAATTAATAATTATCCAGTCTGGTAGTGTGCCGTCTCCAAGCTGTCGGTCTGGCGATTGAGTAATTATAAACTTGGGACATCAATAGTCGTTCCTTCAAGAAAATTGACTTTTACACTTTTACTTAAAAATTTTCACTTTTCATCTGCATGAGGTATCTAAACGCATCCCAGGTGGAAACTTTTCTACTCCGCCGGAGTTCACCACCGGCGCAGTAGTGGCCCAGTACTGGCTAATGGTTGGATCCACGACCAGGGCGGTATTATACCCATAGAATAAATATTTGAAAAATGAAAAAATACGTTTCAAAATTTGGTCTATATTTTCTAAAATGTCGAAAAACTGTAATTATAACTATCGCAATAACAGTTATTTATATTTTTTTTAAAGAAAAAGTCAAATTTTCACCTTTATGAGAAATTGTAAATGCTCAGAAAAAATTACATTTGAATTAATTGCGTAAAGTTGTAAAATGATCTAAAACACCTAAAAATCAAAATATTACACGACAGAAAAAAATTGTTATTAAAAAAATTGTCGCAGTTCACGATAAAATTTCTAAGTTCCTTCGTGTCGTTACAAATTTTACATACACAGCAAAAATGACATTCTCTGTCATTATACAATCGAAAAATGGTCAAAATCTCAAAAAAACTAAATCTCACATGATATAAAATTCGATGAATTTAATTTGTTTATTTAAAAATCATTATATCTATGTTCCCGTAAACAGTTAATTTCTTTTAGATAAATGAAATTTCATATAATAATAAATAATTACTTGAAAAAAGAGAGTTTAAATTTTGGTCTTTTAACTTTTTTGAGCTGTGGCTTATGAGGATGGTTTTTCATTGAGTTTTAAGTCTGTAGGTTTTGAACAATGGTTAAGACTACTGCTTACTCAGCAGTAGATTTGAGTATATATGCAGTTTTGAAAGCCCGTAGCATTAGAAACTTTATTTGTAATATAATGTCAAAGAATCTCGTCATGCGCTGTGCGCACAAAACGCAAGTTTGAGCGCGCCTAGGACGCGCTTTTATTATTAGTTTACTATAAAAGTTACTAAATTTTGTTTTCAGCAACCTAATTTCGTAAATTTCAGTTACTTTCGTATCCTAAATGCGTCGGAAATTTCCGAAAATTTCTTACAGTGTACGGATTTCCATATCTATTTTGTATCTATTATTCTATTCCCTCGACGGATCAGGAGATGGGGGGGAAAATCAGGAAAAATCAGGAAGTGTAACAACGAGCTTATTAAATGGTGTAATGAAAACACTTTTGTTATTTCTATACAGATTGAAGCATAGTGTGTAAATTCCGTAACTGGAAAGATGATAAATTTTGTACTTCTTTTACGTAGATGTATATTTAAGAAAATGACGCTTATAAGTCATATCAGAGTAGTATATTAATGTCTGAATAAAATAGTATATTATTCACTACAGGGGAGAGAGGAACTTTATTGACGAGTACTGAAAACATACACGAGCCAATACACTTTAAATAAATATTGTTAAGCTCTCTTGCGGTAATAAAACAGAACCCAAAAAAAGTCCCACCTCAATTTCATGCCTGATGAACTACAGTTTAGTACTACTTTCTGGCCTTAAAACAAGAACCAACAGAGAATCAAATATCAGGATGGTTTCTTGTTTTGTCTGACCACGCATGTCACAAATTATGGAGTTATGTTAAAACAGTAGCCGGCTCTGTATCATTTTCGTTCGCTGTCGCGTATCATTTGTCAATCTGAAGTGCGCAAATTAAAACAGTACGCATATTTGCTTGAGAGTTGAACGTTCTGAAAATAGTCCTAAATGTAAAAAAAACTCTATTTTTGACGGTGTAAAATCCCTCTCTCCCATGATTGAGACGATATTTTATATAAGAAATGCCTGTGTGCAGCCGACTTGAAGTGCCCATTTTCAAGGTCATAGTTGTGTTATGACCATGAATATATGTGACGTCACAATTTTTTGTGGCACAGATGTACCTGGTCATATATCTGTGAGCTGACAAGGGTAACTTGAGGTTTGCTCCACAGGCATAAAAAACGGCTATATTCATGCATATGTTATTTAAAAATAATTTGAAAATTCGTGTTCATTTGTTCAAAAAACGTAGTGCATTTCGCAACAAAAGGATGGAAATAAAAAGAGAATTGGATGTTTTGGACATTACCAAAAACGTGCCGAGAAGAAGGAATCAACGTTACCTTTTGTCCACTCTTGAGGTTGGTGTAGTTGTGCTGGGTTGTATTGTTTTCGTTGGCACCCTCATTACTGCACTGTGTGTAACGTGTATTCGAAGAAACAAAAAAAGGTATACTAATTGACAATACTTGTCTGTAGCAAAAATAATGTTGAGTGTTTTTTGCTATGGTAAATAGCATCCGCGAAAGCATTTGTATAATATATTATTACAAAAAATCTTTATGCATAGTCATCAGAGACAGCAAATTACTGCACTGTTTTCCACAAATACTCCGGCTGTCGGATTTCCATTAGCAGATGCGACTGGAACATTGCAGAAACCGTCATTTTTTCCAAGTATTACAGACCTCCACAGTCTACATTACGATCCTGAACCTTTTTCTAGTGATACACAACGTCAACATTTTTCTGATCAAGAATCAAATATTCGTTTCCACAGGTATGAATGTTATGCAGAGAAGCTTGCTACAATATCGTTAAAAATTTCGAAGCTATCAATACGACCGCTACGAATAAGGCCGCTTCCCCTCATCCTTGCTCGAGCTCGCCGAGGCGCTTCCCCCACTCTCACGCTCACTCCGAAATTCCAGATTTCTACAGTGGCACTATTGGTAGCGGCTGACTGGAATTTCGAAGTCAGCGTGAGAGTGGGGGAGACGTCTGGGCGAGCTCGAGCAAGGGTGAGGGGAAGCGGCCTTATTCGTAGCGGCCTTATTAATAGATTCGACTGTATATAATTGCAGAACTCCTGGTGGAGCTCCTATAGGAAAACACCCTATGAGATTCGAAACATTAGCTACATCTTTATACTCTAGCGGTCAAGACTCGGGTATAGTCGGACGCATATGTCATTGCAGTAATTCTTACAGTCCATCAAGTGGCGAAAGTAGCAAGTCAGTAGTGTAACCTTTCAAATAAAACTTGATGACAATATGTTTTAACAATTACATCAATAATTTGCATAAAATCTAAATAAATTATAGTGGCTACGAGGATTCTTTAAAGTCCTTTCAACAACATATCAACAGCAGAGAAACTGAGGATTCACATTTACAAAACGTGGGTAGGCGAACCAAGTCATCAGCAAGAAATCGTGCGAAGAATCACGTCTTATCAAATCTTCAAGTATCAGCAACAGCACATCCTACTCAAGAATTAACTAGCCGTGAGAAACGTTATCGGATTATTATGGATCAAAAGCAGCAGCATCAGAGGCACATGAATTCCTTGGATCGAGAACATCATCGCACTTTTTCAGAGGCAGAAAACAACATTACGGAAACAGTGATCCACGAACCTCCTGGAATGGAATTAATAATCTCTGGATCACGTACAAATACTTTACGATTGCATGGTATAAATAAATCAATACGTACCTCTGGTGAAGGATATAATGTGTTAACTTAATTTTTACTACAAAATGGAGGAAATGCTGACACTGTCTTAAGTTTATTTAAAATCTAATCCCGAAATATTTACAAGAAGGCCATTATATTCTAGTAAAAAAGATTTTGTTACTCACAATTAATTAATTAAATTAACAAAACTATTTTTTAATATTTTTCAGGTAAGAGAAGGAGCCAGGTACTGTACTGATAAAGTAGGAGCTGAAAGTCTTTTTATTTCTTATTACAATAATGCGGTGAATATCGCGATCGAAAAAGGAGTAATTGTAAGGAAGATTATTGATCAAAATCTCGTTGAAATTTCTAAACCAACCGTGTTTGTTCAATGTGTATATAAACTGCGAAAATATTCCACACATACTCACTAGTATTCTCATTGAATCAATGAATACTTGAAGTTTAAAAAAAAATTAACAAATTCAGAAATTGTAGTAAAACGGCTAAAGTGAAATATTATATGAACCTATCGCTCCACGATCCTCATATTTTGTTATGAAAAGAAAAAATTTGCCCAACCAGTTTATGATTAAGAAAATGACTATATTTCTTTTTTTATGCATAGGAAGTGCGTATGGATAAGATATGTGTCGCCCTAGTCAGACTGTATAGTGCTACTAGAAGCCTGTCAATAATAAAAATCTAGTTTATTTTTTGTTACAGCACTGTAGTTTTTTATTTATACCATTTTTTCTCGCAACACTTTTCATGAAAATAAACTATAAAATTTCAATGCGTAAAAACCTTGCAGCAGAAAGTGATTGTTTCGGGATATGGCGACGTTTTTCCAGCTGGACCAGGCGTACAGTGATTATTTGAGGATAGCGGGGCATTTGGAGAAGGGTCATAATACACAAGAAACGCGTTCTGTGGTCAAGGAAAATTTATTAAATTCTTAAAACTTAACTAAAACAAAGTACAATAGTTGCGCGGAATACCACACAAAAAAGAGCAAAGATTTATGCAGGCAGTTGATATCTTAATCTATAGAATTTCCTTGAATTTTTTCTTACAGTTACAGATTAGGGTGGCCCAAAAATGTACATTTAGAATTTTCGACGGGCGAGTTCGCCATATCGTTCTCTTATGGAAACAAATAAGTACTTATTTTTTCATTAACAATATATCTGAAGCGAGCCCTGAGGTTTAACGCAGACGACAGTTTTGGTGTTATTACTTTGCCAGTCAACGCAGTGAAGTCAAGTGCTCCCCTGGGGTTCGGGTATTGTGAAAAAATTGGTTGACTCTCCAGAAAGTACGAAAAGAATTTGAGAAGCGCGCTGGGCTACAGGTTTGGGCAGGGAGCTTTATGGTCGAGTCTACGTCTGGAAGTACTAAGCCCCTAATAATCAGCAACTTTGCGTTCAATGCAACTGCCATAATTTAAAGTAAAGCTGCTGTTAGGCTAACATTTTTCATTTTTCTAATTACTTCAAAACTATAAATTAAAAAATAATTAACATATTTTATAAATCTGTTCTCAATATTCTCAAAATGCTTCTTGAAAATTTCAATTTAAGCAATCATACCTGAGGCTCGAAACAAGTCTACAAATATTGGAGTTTTATGCAACTTTCGAGATGTCTCAAATTTTTATATAACTTTGTTAATTTATAAAAATGTGATGAAATGCATCTTTACTGAGGAGAGGAAAAGTGTATGAAAGGGTAAATAAATTGAATTATACGTTTTACATGCTAAAGTTCATAGAACACAAAACTTGTTTGATTACCGAATAAACTAAAACTAAAAAAAATGTATTCATTTGTTTCCATGAGAGAATGATTTGACTAACTCTCCAGCCGAGGATTCCAAACTGTACATATGTGGGCTACCCTGATACAAATATTACTTGAAATCAATAATTATTTTCTACAGGTTCAAATATTTGAGCACAGCTACCTTCATAATAGGTAAACTGAAAGAGCAAAGAATAATAAACAATGTACGTCGGAAAAGGATGCCTTCAAAGAGTCAACAAGGTCGTTGAGTTTATATTTTATATATAAATTACTTATATATTAAATATATAAATGAGTTAAAAAGAAACAAGAAAAACGACAGCTGTATCCTGTATTATAATATAAAGATATAATAGAACTAAAGATATGATATATCATATTGTTCTATTATACTATTATATTACAATACACAATATAATCCTCGTTTTTCTTTTTTATTTTTAACTCGCTTTCACCATTGAATTCCTCAGCTCATTTTTGATTCAAAGATTTTGTTAAATCCGATTTTGCTATCAGCCCCTCATGTATAAGTAAAATAAAATATTATTGTACAATACAGAGGGCGTATGCCTGTCTTTGACGATTTTGAAACATTATTTCATATTTGACTCAGCTGCACTGCGACACTGTAATCATTTTCTTTATTGGAGAAGCACAAAACAGAAGAAAAATAGGAGGATTTTAATCTGCATTAATTTCTTGTCAACCTTATATCTAAATACTCCTAGCAACTGCCAATGATATTGTATATATTCAAATTCGAGTACAGCAAGCAAAAGATTCCTTAGTAAAAATCATGGCACTATGTTTCAATATTTGTGTGTGTTTGTTCTGTCTGCATAATTCAACGCTCTACAATATGACATACCGTTATACACTCAATCTGAGGAGAGTACTTGCTACGAATGAGTGCTTTCGTAGCCAAATAATGAAATTCTTAAAAACTTTAATGCGCGAAATTTAAATATTTATATATAATTAAACCAAACAACTGAAAGAGTGCTTAACCTTATCACTGCATCCTGAAACGGAACTCGGTAATTTCGTGGTTCTTGATGCATAATCTGCAAACTTAGATACTTTATACGTCCTGTATATTCGTAACGTGTTCAATGGTGTTGAGCTTCTTCCTTATTTTTTCAGCAATATTTAGAAAGCATTCGATTTTGTGCGAGTGAGTGTGTGTTTTTTGTATTGGTATGCAATACCTATTGATAATGTTTTTTTGAAATGTACACAATCTCTGCAAAGAATGGTGTTTGCATGTTCATGCGATGCTTTAAATCAAAAACTTCGAGAAGTGTACAGTAGAGCATGTTATCGCATTAACACCTGTTTCCGGCACGAGCACCAATCGATTCATCATTGCTGATCCTTAAAGACTCGCACCGGCTCTCTCTGTGCGAAAACCCCGCGCATTTGAGCAGCCAATCACGGCTGATTTTTTAGGCATATTACCTCGAGCATCAAATGCAATGTATCAAGTTATGTGCGTGTGGTACCTGCCTCAGCGGTGATTAAACTCCACTGTGATTAAAGATATACGAAACGTTGCTGTCTTGATGAACCGGTGGTCCGTGGTGGTGACAGTTACGCCTGGTAGAGCCATTATTATTGTTATTGTTATTATTGTTGTTGTTGTTGTTGTTAACGTAATAAGATGACTTTCTCATGCTCGTAGAAGAGGACATTATGGCTACTGTCTCATAATATCTCAATTTACCACAGCATCTTCCGCTTTTTAATATTGCCATGAATCCACGTCGATACTTCTTGTTGAAAAATGCGTACAATACAGGATTAATACAAGAGTTGCTTGATCCCAACCACTGAGCGATAGGCGTTGCAATCGGCAAAATTTCATCCTCCCATTCAGCAATGTCACCACCCAATTTAATTCTAGTAAAGATAACGTAAAGTGGCAGCCAGGAGAGCACAAATAGTATCACAACCACAACCAACATTTTAACAACTTTGACCTTGGATTTTTGCTGCATTCTTTCCATCTGCGCATCTTTTGTGTCTGTAGGAATGTGTCTTTTCCAGACCCTTATCCATATCAAAATATAACAAATTGATATCAATAGCATGGGTAGCACGTAACAGAGCATCAAGTTGCCAACAAGGAAGAACAGAGATCCATCTTGTGGACGAGGCCACATTTCAATACACAATCTCAAATCTGGATGCTGGTCGCCGTATATTGCCACTAGATCGAAAAATAAAAGCCAAGGCAAAGTTGTTGTGAGCGCAATGAACCATATTACTACAATCATCAATCGAGCTCGCCTCTTGGTAATTTGACACTTCAATGGCCACCAAATAGCGAGGAATCTGCAAGAAGAAAGGTAGATGTTAGTAATATGTATGCTGTGTCTATAAACACTGAGTAAAGAAGTTACATGGAAACTGATATTTCATAATATACATTATTTCAGTTTATTCTTTATCGTGCGATTTTAAAAGATTACGCCAATAAATTAGCCGCGAGAGGTTTCCTTTTGACTTTTGTTCGGTACGATTTCACCACACTTTGCGCTCTAAATCCCTAAATATAAATAGCTTGCTGACCTTTTTGTATTTACTGCGATTTGTCCAAAATCCTATACATAGCTATCTCTATGTGAACGTTATTACACTATTAATTATTTATCCATTTTTCGCCTGATATTGTTACAACTTAATTTTGCGACATTTTCATTAAATCTATTTTTAGATTTAAAGCTGCATATTGAAGCTTATAGTATTCCTAGTGCAAGTTTCAGAATCGAACGTAAATCAATCCATCTTTACCCGTCTGAATACGTGAAATCCAATCAATCTGACTACTTGTAAATCCGATATTTGTATCAACTTCATTCCAACTCAATTCTAAGTCTTCGAAAATAATTAATTCGGGTCCAATCAGAGTGATTCAGTGGCGGACCGGCGCGGCGTGGATACACCCGATGGACGCCAATCCGCGTTCCTTTCGTTAGGCGCCCCCTTTAGAATCACAGCCCCCCCCCCACCAAGAAATTTTGTTAAAGAGTAGGTACTTTTAGAAAAATCCTATTAAAAGTTATGAGAATATAAACGGTACATATAGAGAAGAATCTACTT
>CAKNWT010204425.1:0-11132 GCA_932066315.1 Andricus coriarius | reverse complement strand
GTGTAAGCTGGGTAGCTGGTTTTCGGGGTTGCAACGACGGTAGTCATTTGTGCGTCTTTGAGAGAGCTCAGGTGTTCGGGTCCGTGAGTTAAGGTCGGTGACTCTTCAAGTCCTAATTAACTGTTAAGTGATTTCCCGACTCGATCGTCTTCTAGTGTTGCAGGAAGTGACGAGTCGGATGACGTATCACCTCCGGTCGCGTCGGGATCGATCGTTCGGTGAACGATCGTGGTCGTAGCTTCCGGAGGCTACATCTGTGCTAATTTTCACCAACAACCAAAACCTTTTTTTGGACATCAAGAAAGTGCATCATTGAATAGGATCGAGGACTCGTATCCTGAACTGAATCGAGGCAAGGTATTGAGAAGTGCGGGATCCCGGTGAGAAATTGTCTGGTTCATTTTCGTTGAGTATAACTTGACTGAACATGACTCCTTCGCTAGCCCACGCCAGTCCGTCATTAATTCAAAACATTAAGTAAAAAATAAAAAAATTACATCCATTAGGAGTTTTTATTTATAACAATTGTTTTTAGTAAAGAAGCGAGAGAGTTTATAAAGGACAAACAATGCAATAGATTCGGAGATACAACTGTGCATTATGCACAGTAAATAATTTCCTTGAATGTACGAAATATTTATTTTAATCAAGATGATACAGCCAAGAAACTTATTTTTTTAGATCACTGAAAGATATGTTTCTGGTTCAAATAAAAATAGCTACTGTCTAAGAATATTTTCTTGAAGATGAAAAGTAGGATTCAAGTAAGTGCATTTACCAAACATTTCCAAACATTTTTTTTCAGTGTGTATAAGTAATATTAACAAGTTCATATTAGATTTAATATGCATTGTAAATTAAAATAATGAATTTTAAATTACATTCAATATACGCATTTATATTAAATTTTATTTACATATGTGTAAGCTGTAAAGTTATTTGCATATATTGTATATATGAAGTCAGCGACTATTTTTCTGAAAGTGAAGCCAAAAGGACGAATTTTTTAAAAGAAAATCAAATTAAAAAATGTGTTTTTTTCTGCCATAAAAAATGATTTTTCAATCCAAAAGGAGGAATGGGATAAATTTTCATTAAAACAGTTGAATTTTCCACAAAAAATAATGACCCAAAAATACGAATTTTCAACAAAGTAGCTGAATTTTCCACCAAATAGTTAAATTATCAATTTATAAAGGATACATCTTCAGCCAAAAATGGAACAGTTACATTTTCAGATAAAAAAATTAAATTTTAACCACCAAATTTTTTTTTACAAAATAGTCAAATTCTTAACCAATGAGCTGAATCATACAAATGAAATTAATTTTCGACAAAGTAGTTCAACGCTCAACCAAGGAAATTGATATTTAACCAAAGAAGATATATTTCAAATTAAACAGTTGATTTTCCAAACAAAAAATAAATTTTCCACTAAATACGCAAAATGTAATAGATGATATTTCAATCAAAAAAGATTCAAATTAAATTAAAAAAGAGTTGAATCTAACTGAAAGAAATACGAATTTTCAACAAAATAGTTGAAACCATAACCAAGACAGATTCATTTTCAACCCAATAGTTGAATTTTTGACCAAAAAGGAGATGGCATTTTTACAAAAATAATTTAATTTTTAACCAAAAAAGACGAATTTTCAACAAATTACATGCATTTTAAACCAAACAGTTGAATTTTAAGCTTAAAAAGTTGAATTTTAAACCAAATATTTAAATTTTCAACCAAACAGTTGAATTTTTTACCCAAATGAGATTAATTCCGTACCAAAAATCTAATAGTAGAATTTTCAGGTTAAAAGAATGTACTTTTAACTAAAAGTATTTGGATTTCAGGATTGGGTTCTATTAACACTGTTCGCATGCAAGCAAAAAATCATGAAAAGTGGAAAGAGGGGAAAAGGCGGGAGTTTCTTAAAAACAGGGAAAAAAATGAATTCTTCAAAAAAGGAGAATAGGGGAAAGATTGTGAAGTCTGAAATATGAAAGTGATTTTCGAACTTATTAAGTTATTATTGTACAGTATCGTTGCAGGGCTATCTTTCGCGAAATCCGCAAACGTTGCCAAAATTTATCATTAGGAAACGTAAAAAATGTCATCTGACACGTGACGTTACTTTCACAGACCCCCCCCCCCCCCTACACCCAACCCTGTTAAAAACCGCAATTTTCGGCGTGCCCCCTTACCCCTCAGATTAATAACATAGACTATGTATGGCTATTGAGCAACGATTGACTGACAGTTCAAAACAACTGTCAATAAAATAAAATTGGAAGAAAGTCAACAGGAACACTGTGAATCATTAGCTTTTACCAAGATGTCGCATTCAAAGTATATACTACACGAATTGCTCTCAATCAATTTCAATGGAATCGTGTTTTACAGAGAATCAATATTTAATGATTTTTCTTCTAAAATATGAAATATTTCTGTTCAGAAACCCAAAGAATAATCTTTAATTCGTGAACTATATGAAGCGTATTTGTATGCGTCCTTGAGGCGCATCAATTGACCTATTGTTGAACATTTTATGATCTAACAGTACAGATTTATGAAGTTTAAAAAATGTGTGTATTCGACTTATATGAAAAACATTTTTTTCATATTAAAAATATTACAGTACTGTATCTGACATGTTTGTTCTTGCATTCGAGACACGTTGAATAGGACCATTTTGTTGGCCCCACCACCCACGCAAATTTAAATGTTTTTGAGCCAAATATTTAGTGTAGAATTTGTTCCAATTTGTTTAACCAAAATTGGAAGTTGTGCAACACCGGAAGTACCTGATGTATCGAAAAAAAAACACTGGCGGGGCCAGCGAAATATTTCGCCAGCCCTGACATTGTCCAAAATCAACTTCGTATGGGCATCATATTTTCATCTTAATGTGCTTAAATTTGTGCAACAAACTTCTACCCTTAAAAACTACATCCTATGCGAAAATGAACTTCATATAAGCCATATATTTTCATCTTAATTTGTTCAAATTTGTGCAATAAACTTTATTTCAGGACAATGTCGGGACTGGCTGGCGAAATATTTTGCTGGCCATGCTATGTCGTTTGCCTCACAGGGGGTAGATTTTAGGAGTTGAACTTGGTTGCACAAATTTGAATAAATCAAGAGTAAAAGATTGAGCCCATATAAAGTTGATTTCGGACATGGTCGGGACTTGGGAAACATTTCGCTGGAACCGCCATGGTGTTAGCCACATAGGGGGTAATTATAAAGGTTGGATTTTGTTGCAAAAATGTGAACAAATTGGGACGAAAATATATGGCCCACATAGAGTTGATTTTGCACAATATCCGGACTGGCTGGCAAAATATTTCGCTGGTCCTGCTATGTCGTTTGCCACACAGGGGGTAGATTTTAGGGGCTAAGTTGGTTGCACAAATTTAAACAAATTGAGTGCAAAAGATTGAGCCATATGAAATTTATTTTGGACATTTTCGGGGCTGGCGAAATATTTCGCTGGCACCGCTATGATGTTTGACTTCCAGGGGGTTGTTTTTAGCGGTTGAAGATGGTTACACAAATTTTGAACAAATAAGGACAAAAATACTGTGCCCATATAAAGTTGATTTTGGACATTATCGGGGCTGGCGAAGTATTTCGTTGGCCCTGCTATGTCGTTTGTCTCACAGGGGGTAGTGTTTAGGGGTTGAAGTTAGTTGCACAAATTTGAACAAATTAAGATTATAATAATGCGCACATATAAAGTTGATTTTAGACAATGTTGGGGCTGACGAAATATTTCGCTCGTCCCGCCATTGTGTTTGCAGCATAGAGGGTAGTTTTAGGGGTTGAAGTTTATTGCACAAATTAAAACAAATAAGCGCAAAAATATTAGGCCCATATAGAGTTAATTTTGGACATTGTCGGGACTTGCTGGCGAAATATTTCGCTGGACCTGCTATGTCGTTTGCCTCACAGGGGGCCCATATAAAGTTGATTTTGGACAATGCCCGGGCCAGCGAAATATTTCGGTGGCCCCAACAGTGTTTTGTTGTTGTTGAGAAGTCAGATGTTTTCGGTGTTGCACACATTCTAATTTTGTTTGAACAAATTTGAACCAATTCTGCACTAAATATTTGGCAAAAAAAAAGTTAAATTTGCGTGGCTGATGGGGCCAGTGAAATAGTTCTTAATGACAGTACGAAAGATGCCCCGAAAACGTTCTATGTTTTTGAGACGTCTTTAGGTCATCTTTCGGACATTGGACGTCTTAGAGACGTTGATTGGACTGACATTGGACGTCCTTGGAGCGTCCCAAGGACGTTCTTGGGATGATCATGGTTTTGTGCCCGATGGGTACGTAATGAATTTTATTTCACAATAACTATTTCCGCGGAACCATACTTACATAATCTCAAATTTTGGAAACTTGTTAGCTTTCCTCCCCTGTGTAAAAAATGTTGGCAAAGGAAATCAATTGAATTTAATTTGACATTTTAAAATGTAAATGATTAACTTCTACCAAGGTGTCGCATCCAACGTATACACGATCCGAATTGCATTCAATCGATTTCAATGAAATCATTTTTGCATTGGATCAATAATTCGTGAATTTTTTTTCAAATATGATCCATTTATTTTGAGAAAATCGAAGCATGACCTTAAATTTTTTAAACTTGTAAGATTTCATCAATATACTCGATGTTTTTTCCTTCAATATATGGTGAAGCTTTAATTAGACGCCGTGTGAGCACATACATAATATTGTACAATTCTCTAATCCGAATTTTTTCGAGCGTTTAGGCATGACTAGCCTAACACTTGCAGTACTGAGTACAAATTCTATTAATTATTAATTAATAATTATTTATAATAATATTGATAATAATTATTTAATAATAATTAATTAATAATTATTTCAATTATTTATTATTTGATGTACATAGCTCATTTGTGTTGCAACTCGAAACTATATATGGATTTTTGCGTTCTTTTGAGGATCGCGTTGGTCAGTGTACATCTTACCTTATCTGGCCACTTTTCCCTCTGTGTTACATATTCACTTTTCTGACATAAATGATATTTTTATTGATCTTATTATCATAAATAAAAAAATGATTACATTTTCATAAATTTAGAAATAATAATAAATTTATTTATTGTTTGATACACTCAACATCCGATATAAAAAACCTGAGTTTACGATATTTTAAAAATTTAAGTCCTCGGCATTTTGGTGAAGGGGGGATCTGCGGGACCGAGAGAGAGGCGGTGCTCAGTCAAGCGTGACAAACAGAAAGAGGGCAGTACTTTCAGCGCTTGAACTCTGGTGATATTGCAGAACCTTCCGGTAGAGATAAGGTAGATACTGAGGATCATGAAATGATATCTGACGATGATGAAGAGTAGCTATATGACAGCGAAAAAGATTTAGATGCCTAAGGCACCAATCTGCAGTGTGAAAAAAATATCATAAAGCTGGTGTTGAAGTACTTGGTCAAATCATCGAAAAATGCAATGTCTCTAAAGATCTTCAAGAACAAGTTCTCGCTTGCACCAAAATCTTGAGACGAAGAAAACTGATGCAGATGCTCAATACATCAGAGCGAAAAGCAAGAAATGTCAAAAAATTAGTTTCAGAGCATGGAATTCTTACGCTTCCGAATCCAAAAAGAGGAAGAGCATTGACTCCTGAAACTAAAACTCTAGTGAATAAGTTTTATGAACGCGATGACATAAGTCGAATGATGCCAGGGGTGAAAGACTTTGTGTCAATTGAGAATGATGATGGAACTGGTTCACATGTTAAAAAAAGGTTACTGCTGTGTAAAGTCAACGAGTTATATGCTTAATTCACATCAGAACAGGCCTGTGAAAGGCTGTTGAAATTAAAAACTCGTCAATTTATTTCAAAGGAGCCTGGGGAGTTTTTGATTTTCTTCGATTTCGCCGAGAAATTTTTTTTCATCACTCAAAATATCCCGATTTACCATTAACATTGCGCAAAAATGGGCTTTAATAGAGACAGGAAACCAGCAAAAGACAGGGAAAAAACAGGGAAAAGAGGAAAAGGGAACTAGTGGGCAACCTGGTTATTTCTTGAAGTAAGCGTCTAATGGAGGTTTTAAAAAATCGTTCATAAACACTGTGTATATAACTTATAATTTAATTGTTTACAGTTCAGTTGCTACTACAATAATGTATATTTTATTATTTACGTGCCTACTGTGTATTTTTTGATCAGGATGATTGTAAATAAATGTTGCAAATGGTCTTCGAAACTTCCAGTTTAGAAAAAAACCAGTTTAGGTTTATAGGAAATTAAAATTAAGGACCTCGTACGAAATGTCAAGAAAAAAAGTTTAAGCTACGTATGTATAATAGTTTTTCTAGTCAAATTGGATTGCAATAAAGATGTTTCCTTTGTTTCATAAAATTGATAATATATTATTTATAACTTTCAAAGAACCTTCACGGCGTGCGCGCGGTATGTGTCGCATGCGTGACTCTCACGACGTGCGAGCGATATTCGTCTTAATTAATGACGCACATGTCTCGTTCTATGAGAGTAAGGCAGGCGAGAAAATCAACACGCATGCAACGCACGTGCGTCACACAGTGCGCGCATTTTGCTTTCTGGGTATATATATTTCGATTCTTTTGGAATCGAAGTGAAGAGCCTATGACAAAGCCACCGAACGCGTCCTCGGGTTGCGGATGGAGGGTCCCTGTAACAAGGGTTTCTGCTGAATATGGTTAAAATAATTAATAAGCAGTCGCGGACAACTGTCCAGGGATGGTCCCGAAGGAAATAAACCCTAAGCGGAGGCGTAACAACCGTGCCGAAAGCTGAATGGCACCTGGGCGGGTGAGGTGTCTTAAACCGTGACTCTGAGATACCGGGCGACCTCTCAGAATATGCAGCCTTATCCTTGCACGCGGGGCTCTACAAGAATGGACGAAACCTTTCCCTAGCTGCTCGTGGGAACAACAATGACACCACCAGAACACCAAAAAGTTGTAGATGCGGTTCAAAACGCTCAAACGAGCAGAGCACCCGACAATGGGTCGGCAAACAATGCCGATCATCCTAGGGTTCGGGGTGCAAAACATGATTTAGATGGAAACACATCTGGTAGACCGTTCACGGAAAGGGTTAGAAAGTTGGCCCAAGAACTGAGAATCTTGAATCACACAGTGAACAAGTCAAAGCTGCTGACAATCAAGCAGGACATTGTTGACAAAATACGGCTGTTATCTGACGCAAGGAGGAGAATACCGAAGAGGGAGAGATGGATCAGGGAGAATCAAAAGTTTCTCGCTGACCCATCTCGCCTCTTCAGTGCTCACCCTGTTTCTGTCAAAATCCACCCAAGCCCATCGAGGTGGAGACTTTTTGGAGAGACGTATACAAGATCCCGAAGACACTAAAGTTGAAAGAAGATACTGACAATATCATCCGCTTCAAGGTGTTTTGCGACAACCTCATAAAATCTGAGGCGGAATGCCCATCAGTCACTGCTGAAGAGGTGAAAAAAGTCGGAGACGCCCATTACGCAGTAGCTGGTGTTAGGACGCACTATACTCCTACAGAAAAAAGGCAACTTGTCCAACCCAGAGAATTAAAGGCCAATAACTAGTTTGAACACACTGTATGAGATCTTTACAGCTGTCCTGAACAACGGGATTGTTCCACGAATTGAGCCTGTGTGGCGAGAGATGTATTAACGACGTGGCTCGAAAAAAGGTGTAGCAGGCTGTCGAGAGAACCTTCTAATTGACAGGTGTGTCTGTAGAGACGTTGCAGCCCATCAGCGCGTCCTGTCAATGGCCTGGATTGACTACCGGAAAGCTTTCTATTCAACCTCTCATAGACTTATCATCTGTCCGTTATAAAGCTTGAAGGTGCATCCACACATAGCGAGATGCATAGAGAGATTAATGCCTCTTTGGCAAACTAGATTCACTATTTCATCTGGAAATTACTACGAAATTCTTCTGGATATCTCTGTGACGACACTAACCAGCGCGAGCATAAGGTCACTCGTGTATTTTATATGGATGACCTGAAGATCCATGCGTCTGGTAAAAGCAAACTTTAAACTGCCATAAATATCGTCAAGAAGTACACAGGAGAGTTTGGGATGGACTTTGTATTGGATAAATGTGCCAAAATTCATCTGAAGAAAGGAAAGATTGCTGGCGTTCCCAAGGACCCTGAGCTTGTGGATATAAGTGTTATTAGACATCTTAACACTGGAGAGACCTGGGCGTGCCTCAAAGCCGCGTTCAGGACGTAATATCAGTAAAGGAGTCTACCCGAAGCAGATACAAGCATCTTCTTCGACAGATTTGGTCTTTTAATTTGTCAGCGTTGAATAAGGTATCTGCGACTAACATGCTTGCCGTCTTGGTTCTGCTCTACTCGTTTGGGGCGGTTCAATGGACGAAGAAAGAAATAAAGGCCCTTGATATCACCACACGTAAGATCATGCATATGCATAAAAGCTTGCATATCAATTCGTCAGTTTTGCGATTGTACATTTCACGCCGTCAAGGCGGACGCGGACTTCTGGATCTTCAGTGTTTTCATAACCGAATTATTCCAAGTACAGCTTACATCGTTGCAAATGGCTGACATCCTCTCCTAAAAATGGTCAGGAAACACGAGATGATTGGTGAAGGAGCATTTCTTTACAAAGCCGCGGAGTAAGCGGCCGAGACCCTTGGCATGAATTTTAACATCAGGAGTGTGGAAAGTGCATTACTCCATCCAGATGCTTCACTTTTAAAAGCCGAAGTGAAGGAAGCAGAGGTTGCAAAATTTCAGCAACAGCTACTGGGCAAGAAAATGCACGGAAACGTTGACAGAAATGTAGAAAAACAGTCCTTCTCGAAGGAGCAAAATTTTGCTTTTCTCAGATCATCAGGGCTTAATTCAGGTACAGAGGGATTTAATTTCGCATGACAGGATGGTGTCATTTCCACCTTAGCATACCGTAACCGCATTTTATGTCAAGAAGTTCCAAGCGATAGGTGCAGAGCATGTCATGCACACGCTGAGGACCTAGAACACATACTATCGGGGTGTCCCACCCACGCAGGAACGACCTATATCTACAGACATAATGCGGTCCTAGGAGTGCTTCTCTCTAAATTTGAATTAGTAGAAATTTTACTAATTCATTCAGTACACTTAATATTAATTGATGAATCAGTTATTTTCAGAAGTTTACTAATTTTAACAGTAAAAATACCGTAACTGAAGTAATCAGTTATACCGTAACTGCAGTGAATCAATTATAGACTTAGAATAAATTGATAAAGTAACAATTTTTGAATTAAGCTTTCGTTTATACTTCAACATTATCTATAATAATAAAGTGTATTTTAAAATTTTCGTTTCAATAAGTGAATAAGAAATTATTACATGTGTGATCAAATTGCAAAAATATTTGGAATATAACCTCTTAAAATTAACTGATTTCTTCAATACAACTATAACTGATCAATTAGTAATTTTCGTTTTACTAATCCAATCAATAAAATTCTACTAATTGTCAGTGACTCAATTCTAGCTACAGCAATTAGTAGAAATTAACTGATAATCAGTTATATTTTACTAATTCAAATTTAGAGAGTTTATTACCATCTTTGTCACTCTTACGGTGTTGGCCGCGACCCTTCGCTTCCGAACGCTCCAAGGGAGATAGAGTCAATTGTCCAAAACGAGAAGTACCAAATTTTCTGGAACTACGATGATCAGACAGCAATCTCCGTTGCAAACTCGAGGCCTGACATTATTCTCCAAGACTTCGAGAAACGAACTATATTCGTGATCGAATTCTCGGCTCCGTCCGAAGACAACATCACTGCCAAGGAGAAAGAAAAGGAGGAGAGGTATCAATACCTTAAAGGGGAGTTGCAACGACTGTATATAAAATATTCGGTACAAGTAATTATCCTTGTGATAGGTGCTCTCGGAGGTGCGAAACTATCACTGGTTCGTAACCTTAAAGCCATACCCGCGTGGCAAAAATATGCCAAGGCACTTGCGAGATGGATGCAGAGAGCTGTCATCCCTGGGTCGCTTCGTGTCCTCAAGACACACGAGGGTTTCGCCGGCCTGTCTTTGTGATTTCATCATGTCCTGTGACCACCCATCTCACGGTTGTGAGACATGGCCATAAGTGTGATTTACCGCGGTTCTACTGAGAGATGGTTTCCAGAAAAAGTTATTTTCGAATCTTGACCATTCCGTCCCGGAAACTGAATCTTCATAGTGGAAATACTCTTGTGTATTTTTCAGATTTTGCAAACAATAATTGAGAAAGCGCTTGGATAAATGACTGTTATGTTTAATTAGCGGTTACCTCCTTAATGATGTGAGAATAGTATTTTTCATCGTGTTTAAAACTGACTAAAACTGGAACGTATGTTTCGTTTCATTACCTAATAATTTAACTTCTAAGTAATTTAAAAAGTGTTCAGTTGAACAAAAACATTATTAATTTTTAGTGTTTTAACTTAAAGATGTAACGATAAATAACTTTAAAATTAAACTCATTTTGAAGCAAATAAAATATTTTCGTTGACACAAAAAAACCAATTCTTTGACTGAGAGCCAATTAATATTTATCTTTCATTCAAAGAAATCTTCCTTCAACTATAGAATCTTATTTCAGAGTGTTTTTGTTTAATTTATAAAATTTAAGTGTTTAAAGTTTCACAGTTAAGCAACATTGAATTTAAAACTGTTAAATTGAAAAGGTTTAAAAGCTTCCATTTTATACATGTGCATTATTAAGCCTTTAAATGAAACATTTCTGAAATAAAATTGGTATAAGCTACAATTTAAAAAGTTTTAAATTCGAAGGAGTGGTAAGATTTTCAGCTTTATTGATACAATATGGAGGTTATATTGTGAAACATGTACATAGGCCAGATCACCTCGAAAAACATAACGTATTTTCAAGCTACTGCCTCTAAATGAAAAAACAAGACTTATTTACTTTAATTTATTCGACTTTAATTTATTTATGTTAAAAATGGTATTTTTTTAATGTAGGATTTGACAAAGTTTAAACTGTAAACTAATATTCTCAAAAAGACTCATTTTTCCAGATTATTAATTTATAAAAAAACAACATTAGGA
>CAKNWT010204420.1:0-11657 GCA_932066315.1 Andricus coriarius | reverse complement strand
CATGTTAAATCTTCTCTTAAAACGGATTTTTCAAAACCAAAAACCATTAAAAAATTGTTTAGGAATCTTAAGAAAATTTGTTTATTCTTTAGAAAACTTTTAGAAATCTAGATTTAAAAAATTACTATATTTAACTTCTTTTCAAGTTTTAAATTATTTTTGAATCTTTTCAAAAATTTAAAAATATCTTTTAAACTTGCTCGAATTCCTAAAAAGCTTTTAAATTTTGTTTTAAAATCACAAAAAATCTACATTTTGTTAAAATTTTTTGAAATATTCTCAAGGTTTAAATTAATTCTGGAATTTTCTTGAAACTTTTAAGTATCTTTTAACATGATTGGAATTTTTATTAAATTATTTTTGAAAATCTTGCAATATTAAAAAAACTATCTTGAAATCTTCAAGATTCCGTACGAACAATTTTTGAAATCTTTTCAAATGTTTTGAAATCTTTTTAAATATTCTCTTAAAACTTAAGAAATTTTTCTTTAGAAACCTTTCAAAAATCTAGATTTAAAAAATTATTTGACATCTTTTCAAGTTTTAAATTATTCTTGTATCTGCTCAAAACTTCTAAATATCTTTCAAACTTACCCACATTTTTTCATCTTAGAAAATTGAAAAATTTTGCTTCGAAATTTTAGAAGTTTTAGGAAATAATTTGAAATAATTTCAAATCTTTTTGAATTTTCGATTAATTTTCACTATTCAAAACAAAAAATCATTTGAAATTTTTCCAGGAATCTTAAGAAATGTTTTTTAATTTCTTGAAACGTTTCAGCAGTGTAAAACAGTTTCTAAATTTTGTTTTTAAGATCTTAAAAAATCTACATTTTGTTAAAAAATTGTCGAAAAATTCTCAAGATTTAAATTAATTCTGGAATTTTTCAAAAACTTTTAAATATCCTTTAACATGATTCAAAATTTTTCTAAATTATTTTTAAAATTCCTGGAAAATTAAAAAAATTGCATTAAAATCTTTTAGATTCCTTTCCGAAAATTTTTGAAATCTCTGTAAATGTTTTGAAATCTTCTTAAATAGTCGTTCAAAGCGGATTCTTCAAAATCAAAAATCGTTTAAAACTTTTCTAGGAGTTTTAAGAAATGTCGTTTATTCTTTAGAGTTTAGAAACCTTTCGAAAATCTAGATCAAAAGAATCATTTTACATCTTTTCAAGTTTTAAATTATTTTTGTATCTTCTCAAGACTTCTAAATATCTTTTAAGCTTATTCGAATTTTTTAAAAATTTTTAATCTTGCTAAATTGAAAAATTTTACCTTAAAATTTTAGAAATTTTAAGACATAATTTGAAATCTTTTGAAATCTCTTCTAATTTTCTATTAAAATTTACTTTAAAAAACAATCATTTGAAGTTTTCTCAGCTATGTTATGAAATCTTCAAAAATCTGCATTTTCCTTTATAGTCATTTATGATAACAAATATATTAAACAAATGTCCCAATTGAACGGTTTTTCCTGGAAAAAAGTTTTGAATATTTTTCTGCTAATTCAATGACTGATTCTCATTTATGATAACAAATCATATAAACAAATGCTCCTATTATACAGATTTTCCAGAAAAAAAAGGATTCGTTCCATTAAGTTGCAAGAACACTGATATTGATATTAAATCGATATGTAAGGCTAATAATGAAATATACGATTGTGATAAACAAATAATTTAACAAATACAAAACTGTAACAGTTGAATATTTCTCTAATAATTTGTTTATAAAAATCATTATTCAATTAAAATAAATAAATCTTGATAGAATGTCAATATTAGCTTACTTTCAGGAATATTTAATTGAAAAATTCACTTTTTCTAAGAGTTGTCGTTGAATTAGGAGATTTCGTTTTCGATAGATTTAAATATATTTCGAGAGCACTTATAATCATCAGATCCAGTTTTCCTAAGCGAAAAAAAATATTATTTAACCTAAATTTTAAACAAAATTAAAAACTCTTTTGTCTTCAAAAAGGCCTTTTTAGAACTACCGTATTTGTAAGCTTCGGATAAGTTAATTTTTTAAAGGGAAAATTGAACTATTATGTTTGCTTGAAAATTCAACAACTTGGTTGCAATTATTTCTTTCCTTTAACGACTGAAAAATCTTTTTAAGTTGAAAATTAAACTCATGTCGAAAATTAGTTTTTTTTTGGTTAAATATAAACTGCTTCTTAATGAAAATTAATTTGTTTGATTGGGATACCAACTACTTGATTTTTCGTTTAGAATTCTTCTTTTTGGGATACAAATTTAATTTTGTGAGTTGAAAGTTACACTCTTTTGTTAAACATTAATTTTTTTGGGTTCAAGATTCATCATTTCAATAAAAAATTTATCTCTTTGGTTGAAAAGTGAGCTATTTTATTGAAAATTAGTTTTTTCTTTAACAGAAAATTAATTTTTTTTTTAAACTGAAAATGTAATTATTCCAATTGAATATTCTAACATTGTAGTTGAAAATTTATCTCTTTAGTTGAACATAATGAAAAATTTTAAATTGAACAATCCAATTTCAGGTTGAAAAATTACTATTTTTAGTTGAAAATTAAACTATTCCCGTCAATGATTAATCATTTTGCTTGAAAATTTATAAGCCTGGCTGAAAATTAATTTTTTAAACCGAAAATTGAAACTGAAAAATTGAATTTTTTGTTGAAAACTGATATTTTTCGTTAAAAAATTAAATATTTCGTTAAAAATTCATGTACTTTGTTGAGAAATCGTTTTTTTTTTTGGTAGAGAATTAATCTTTTTGTATAAAAATTAATTTTCTTGTTTGGAAATTCATCTTTTTGGTTGAAAATTCAACTTTTTGGTTAAAAATACAACTACTTGGTTGAAAGACAAACTATTTTGTTAAAAATTCATCTATTTGACTTCAAAAACATTTATTTAAGTAAAAAACTCATCATTTTATTAAAAAATTTGTCACTTCGACTGAAAATTATTTTCTTTTGTTGTAGGAAATTTTGTTGTTAAAAATTAATTTTTTTAGCTGAATATTATAATATTTGGTTGAAAGTTTGTCTTTTTTAGTCGAAAATTCATCTCTTTTCTTGAAAAAAACGTTTTTTTTGGTAGAAAATGATTCTTTATGTTTCAAAATTAACCTTCTTGTTTCAAACTTTATCTTTTTGGTTGAAAATTCAAGTCAATTGTGAGTAATTGAGCTCAGATACGATTGAACATTTTTAATCATATCTCGGGTACCCGTGAAGATTCTTTAAGTTTTTTTGGCTTATATAGAAGATTAGGTTTCAGGCTCGATGTCGTATAATTTTGAGGTTTTTGAAAAAATTTCCCTAGGTCGTGCTAAAAGCTGAAGTTGAGGTAGAAAATTTGAGAAAATCTTGAATCTTATTTTTAAACTTCTCACGTGCAGTATCATTTTCATAATGTCCAAAAAATATTTGTTGCGCACCAACAGACGTGGAATTTCATAAGCTTTCCATTTTTTTTTAAATGCCCTATCTCGTTTTTTCACCGAAATATCGTGGTTTGAAGTCAGCAGTGATTTTTAATAGCGCTCACAAGAGTCGTGCGCACAATTTCGGACGGTGTGTATATGAAAACTTTTTAGTGACAAAAATTCATTAGACAAAAAATCACCAAGATCATGGAATGAAAATTGGCAATACAGCGAATTTTTAAAATTTTAATTTTGGCATTTTATGAATTTATCTTCACAACTTGTAGTTTAAACATTTTTGTGAACACGTGCGGGTTTTCTGAACATAGAAATGCACTAGAAAAAAAAAATCCACGAGACCCAGGAACCGAAATTGGCAATACAGCGAATTCTTAAATTTTGGATTTTGTCACATTTTTCGAGCTTGTTTGGAATTGTTAAGCCTAGAAATACACTAGAAACCAAAATTTTTACAAAAAACGCAGCTGTAGCATTTTTTAAAATTTTTTGTTTTCCATTTTCATTTTTGGTTCTGATCTATTTTTTTCTAGTGTATTTCTAGGCTTCAAAATTCCACACGAGCTCGAAAAATGTTAAACTTATTAAAAAAAATTAATTCTGTTAGATACCCAAATTCCGAAATCGAGTTGAAACTCAACGTTTCTGTTCAAAATTAGCCAAAGAATATGAATAAAATACTACTTTCTAAATATCACCCCCATAAGTATGTTTTATAGGGTCCCGAAAAAACCCCATAAGTGACAAAATGGGTTTTGCTAGTTTTTGGCGCTAATTATGATTTTTTGCGGTTATTTAAGAACATAAATCAGTCATAATATATCAAATACCATTTTTACTGTTTTTTAGATGTTGATATAAATTTTTTAAACAATTTATTATTGTTTTTAGCATTTTTCTTTTAGAATAGAGTTAGAAAGTCGTGGTTTGTTCAAAAACGTCCCACTTTTTGTCCAATTTTTAATTAGAGTAAGGTAATATTTAATAAATGTTAACAAACATAATTATTTAAACAATTTATTATTATTGTTAATAATATTCTCTTAGAATAATGCTAGGAAATTGAATTTTTTCCAAAATTGTCCACTTTTTATCCAATTTTCGATTAGAGCAAGTTAAATTATTGATTGAAGTTAACAAAATTATTGTTTGAATAATGTAATATTATTGTTTATGATACTCAATTCGAATAACGCCCGAAAGTTGCGATTTTTTCTTAAATTTTCAATCATTTTTTTTTTTTACTTTTCACTTGGAGTGAAATATTAGTTAATTCAATTTAGCAAAAATAATTGTTTAAACAAATTATCATCGTTTATAACTATCTTCTGCTTTATTAATAGTTTATAACTATCCTCTTTTAGATAAGTGCTCAAAAGTTGTGCTTTTTTCTAAACTCTTCAATTTTTTGTCCGTTTTTCACTTAGTCAGGTAATAAATAATGCAAGTTAACAAACATGCTTGTTCAAACAATTGATTATTGTTTATAACTATCTTCTCTAAGAGTGATGCTAGAAAGTTGCCTTTTTCTAAAATCTTTAGATTTGCTTGTCTTTTTAGTTATGAACATATAATAAGTGAACTTCAACATAAATCATTGTTTAAATAGTATTTTATTTTTTTAATTGAATTATTTTTTCTTTTATTCCAATATTTAAAAAAAATTAATTTAAACAAAGAAGCTATCTTACATAAGAGACAAACACAAAGTCTGTTTCATTTCATAAAATTATATTCACAAAAAAGAAAGAGATTGTTTGTTTATTATCATAGACAATAATCCATTTTTTTAATGAGCATGCTTGTTAACTTGTATTAAATATTACCTCACTAAGAGAAAATAGTTATAAACAATAACAAACTGTTTAAACAACTATGTTTGTAAATTTGCATTATGAATTACTTTATCAAGTAAAAAGTGGGTAAAAAGTAAAAAAATTTCAGAAGAAGCCGCAACTATCTAGCATTATTAAAAAAGAAGATAAGTATAAACAATAATAATATGTCTAAATAATTATTATTGCTAAATTGAATTAATTATTAACTCCCTCCAAGTGAAAAGTAGAAAAATGATTGAAAATTTAAGAAAAGAACCACAACATTCTGACATTATCCAAAGTGAATATTTGAACAATAATATTCAATTGTTTAAACAATTAATTAGGGTCACTTCGAATAATCATTTACCTTACTCTAATTGAAAATTGGACAAGGAGTGGGAAATTTTGTTTAAAAATTCAATTTTCTAGCATTATTTTAAGAGAATATTATTACCAATAATAATGGCTTTTTGAAAAAATTATTTCTGTTAATAATAATTATGTATTATATCACTCTAATTAAAAATTTGACAAAAAGTGGACAATTTTTGAATAAAGGCGCGACTTTCTAACTCTGTTCTAAGAGAAACTAGCTAAAAACAATAATAAATTGTTTAAAAAATTCATGTAAATATCTAATTATTTTTATAAAGTAGTATTTAATGTATTAGAAACAATTTTCGTTAAAAAAGCCGCATAACAATCATAATTAGCGTCAACAACTCGCAAAAACCATTTTTTCACTTATGGGGTTTCTTTGGTGCCCTTTAAAAAAAACATATGGGGACGATATTTAAAAAAAATATATTTTATTCATATCCTATGGTTAATCGCGAACATAAATGTTAATTTTCAAATTGATTTAGCTAGTATTGACGATTCTGAATAAAATTTAAAAAAACGCCTTTTTTTCTTATGGGAAATACGTGTTAACTTCGTAGGGCCTAAATATCATTTTTTTTTTTAAACAAAATAAAATTGGTTTATTTTTTGTGGATTTGAACATATTTCTGGGCGATATGCATAAAAATTCGAACAAAAAATTTTCAATGCATTTTTGGACCATTTTAATGTAGGATCTAAAATGATAAAAAGGCAAGTTGTTTAGTTTCGAAGATGATGTCTCACTACTCTATTGTTATTAACTTAATAATAAATTATTATTTTTGACTCCAAAATTTACAATCATGCACAGAAAGGATCAAAGAAATTCATATATTTTTTGCAGATTTTTCGTAATTTTTTGTAATTAAAAAATGTTCCACTTTTTATCAAATTTTCCATTAGAGTGAGGTAATACTTAATAAATGTTAAGAAATATAATTATTTAAATAATTAAGTATTATTGTCGGTAATATTCTCTCAGAATAATGCTAGAAAATTGAATTTTTTTCTAAAATTTTCCACTTTTTGTGCAATTTTCGTTTAGAGTGGTTAACTTATTTAAAGTCATTCAAAGTTGAGTATTCTTAAATGATCGTAAGATAATAGTACTTTTTAACATTTCACTCATCAGGAAATACTTTGTCCCATATTTTCAGATTTTTCGTTGAGATTTTCACGATAATCTGTTCAAAAATTGAGGTATCTAATTTTTTTAGACAGATAGTAGATATATCCGTTCGTTTGGTTTGCTGTCTACTGAAATTCAATTAACGTCAGTGACATTCTATTCATTTAGCAGAGAAATAAAATTAGAGAAAGATAAAGTTAGAAATTAAATGGGATTATTATTAGACAGAAAATAGCCTTTTAAGGAGATTTAATATGATAAGGATATTAAGGATAACTGAATGTGGTGAAAATTATCCAATTTCGTCCTAATTTTTGCTAATGAATGATCAAAAGATGACAATGTAGGGTAATTTGTAATTAAAATGACTCTTTCTTTACCCAATTATAACATTTAAAAGCTTTTTTTAACTCATGTTTTAAATAGTTCAAGTGTGTCATTTTCAATACCACATATCTGGGATTTCTCGCCTTCGAATATTTTTGGATCTAAAATTTCTTAAAAGGTTCACATTCGTAAAGAAACCTGAAAGCACGTTCAGGCAACGATTTTTCTATACTTCATAATTTTAGTTAAAAATTAAGTTTTTTGTTGAAAATTCTACTTTTTTGCAAAAAATTTTCTTTTCTAAATTGAAAAGTATCAAGTTTAAAAGTCCTTATTAGGTTAAAAACTAATTTTTTTTCAACTTAACATTTGACTAATTGCTCGAAAATGAACTTTTTTGTTGAAATTTTAAATTTTAGGGTTGAAAATTTATCTTTTTAACTTGAAAATTCAAAATATTGGTAGAAAGTTCAACTATTTTGAAGAAGATTCGTTTTTTTATTCAAAATTAATATTTTTAAATGAAAATTTAACTACTCCATTTTGGGTTGAAAATTGATCTTTCTAGTTCAATAAATGAACTATTCGGTTAAAAATTTATGTGATTTGATGAAAATTCATATTTTTGGTGGAAAATTAATCTTTCTCGTAGAAAATGCAACTATTTAGTGAAGGTTTAAGTATTTTGTTGAGAATTCATCTTTTTTTTTTGGTTAAGTTCAATCTTTTTTGTTATTCAAAATTAAAATCTTTTTTTTTTTTTGTTCAAATATCAACTATTATATTAGTTTTATGCAAAATCCATCTGTTTGGGTTGAAAACTCAACTCCTTGGTAGAAATTTGAACTTCTTTCTTAAAAATTCATTTTTCTGGTTGGTGTTTCATAATTTTACTAAACAAACTCATCTCTTTGGTTTAAAATTGAACTTCTTTGTCAATACTTCCCTTTTTTGGGATAAAATTAATTAATTTAAGTAAAAGTTTAACTAATTAGTTGAATATGAACTTTTTAGTGGAAATTGAATATTTTCGAGTTGACAATTCAACTCTTTTGTATGGGAAATTCGTCTTTTTGTATGGAAAAATCAACAATATGGTAGAACATTTAAATATGTGGTCAAAAAATTCATTCGATTTGTGGAAGATTCATTTTCTCTATTGATTTTTTTTTCAAATTTTCAAAAATGGAAATTCACCTATTCCATTTTGGGTTAGAAATTAATTTTTTTTGTTTAGAAATTCAACTATTTGGTTCAAAATATATGTAGTTTGTTGAAAATTGATCTTTTTGAGTAGAAAATCAGTCTTCTTGGTTTTAAATTCAATTATCTTTTTGGTTGAAAATAAAACTTTTTGTTTAAAAATTTATTTGTTTTTAATGATTGATGAAAATTGTTATCTTAACTATAGAATTAATATATAAAATTTTTAATAATATATTATAGATAATTAAACCGTTGCATTTTGTTGAAAAATCATCTTTTTTGATAAAAAAGAATCTTCTTGGTTGAAAATGCAACTATTTGGTTAAAAATTTATTTACTTTCAAGAACTGATGAAATTCGTTATCTTAACTTTAGAATTAATATATACAATTTTTTATAATATATTATAGATAATCAAAGCGTTTCATTTTGTTAAAAAATATAAATTTCTGACAAAAATCACTAACATAAGCTAAAGTTGTTCAAAATTGTAAGTATGATTCACAAAATTAAATTATTTTTGTTTAAAAACAAATTCTGACAAAAAATTCTATAAATCCTTATGATTGTTCAAATATTGTAAATATTCTTTAAAATCTAGCCATGTTTTATTAACGATTGCAATTTTTACGAAAAATACTAACATAACATAACAAAAAATTGTTTAAAAGATTGCAAATCTTATATGAAACCTAATGTTTTTGGTTTAAAATAACCGATTTCCGGTAAAAAATGATAACATAGCCTATAATTGTGCCACAACTGTAAATCTTCTCTGAAATCTATTCCTATATTTACAGTTAAAAACACAAGAATAACCTAAAATATTATTGAAAAAATTTGTAATCCCTTATGAAATCCAATAATTTTTTATTTAAAGTACCGATTCCTAGTATGAGATGCCAACAAAATAAAAAATTGAAAATTTAATCATTCTGAATGATAATCTGTCATACTAATACTGATTACATAACAAAACAAAAAATTATTCCTAATTGTTAATCTTCTTTGAAATTGAATGATTTTCGTTAAAAATAACCGATTTCCTGTGTACAACGCCCATAAAACCTACAATTTTTAGAAAATTATGAATGTTCTTTTAAATCTCATTTCTTTTTTCTTTCTTTCAATTTTTTTCTAACTGATTTCCTGTGAAACCCAGAATATTACCTAAAACTATATAAAAATGAAAAATCTAGTTCGATTTATAATGAGCTTTATGAGTTTATTATGAGTTTTATAATGAGATTAAAAAGTACAAATCTTTCACAATTCGCATACGGTTTTCTACGGTTTTCTAAACTCTCCAATCTGGGGTTAGCAGTCTAAACTCTCAAATCTGGGGTTAGCAGTCTAAGCTCTCCAATCTGGGGTTAGCAGTATAAACTCTCCAATCTGGGGTTAGAAGTCTAAACTCTCAAATTTGGTGTTAGCAGTCTAAACTCTCCCATATGGGGTTATCAGTCTAAACTCTCAAATCTCCTTTTGTGCTGGCCCGTAGCGCCACGTGAACATAGCGGCGTTAGGTGCCAACACAAAACGAGCTTGGAGAGTTTAGACTGCTAACCCCGGATTGGAGAGCTTAAACTGGCAAACCCCAGATTGGAGAGCTTAGCATGGAAGTATCAATTTGTATTTAATTTACAAAAATTCAAATTTAAGCTAAAAAACAACTTCTAGTAATGAAAAGCAATAACAATAATTGATTATGAATTTATGGGAATAAAATTTTCATAAATGAGCACAAAAAACGAAATATCCAGGTTTTAAGCTAAAAAGTGTGAAGCTCTCTGAAGTGAAAATTCAAATTCTTTATTTTAGTTATGTTTAGTGAAATAATTTGTTAGATTTTTAGATTTTTTAATTTTTAAATTAGACTTATTTGAATCTGCTCTGCAAATTAAATATAGTCAAATTACATTATTTTTCAATTTGATACGTTCATAGTTACGAATTAAATAGTTTTAATTCCAAATGTTCAGTATTGTTCAATTTTCGATTCAAAATCTTATTTTATTTGTAAGATTCAAAATTATACCTCATTTCAAGGTAAGCATTCAAAAGTATACAAAATCAATTAACTTATTAAATGCGTACGCTGAGAACTGAAAGCATTTAATATTGTCTGTATAAATTGAAATCAGAGTTGTCAATTTCTTAAACCTTTCAAAACTAAATAATTTTGAATCAAAAAAATTTGAAGATTGAACAATTTTTGCAAAAGCTTTCAAAATTTAATGATTTTTATATTTAGATTCTGAAAACTGTGCAATTTGAAAAATACAATTTAAAAAGGAATTAATCCAAATCATAAAAAATTTCATAATATCACGTAATAGCAAGCAAAATAACTGATCAGAGATTTTCCCAAGAAGAAATTTTAATTTAATTTTATATGAATAATTTTATTATCTAGGTTCCAACGTTATTCCGACGATAATAGAAGGTCCCACATATTTTTTCGATATCATCAATCGTTCGCATGAAGAAGTTTTAGTTACTTTGAACCCTTCACATCGTTATTTTAATTATCAAACTAAATTAAGAATATATATACAAAGATATATATTAAATTTTTACACTTTTGTAAATTGAAGAACAAGATTTAAAGTTGGTTTTTGAGTAAAAAAGAAATAATGGAAATATTATATCACTTTTGGTGTTTTTGAAATAAAGAGACTTTGATCAAATAAAAAAAGCATGAAAAATAATAATTTGTTGAGTGCGGAAATAAACTAGTCTATCTTAGGAAAACATCACACCCCACATTCCATAGTTTGTTCTAGAATTTTACAGCCCGTTTTATGACACACAACTTTATAGCTCTTTGAATTTTTTTCAAATTTTATAGCGTTTCGAATTTCGAACAACGTTCTATCAATGTTCCGTGCAGACTGCAGACTCTCCCAAATTAGGCCCATTTTTATGGGGATCACGCTAAAAACTACGGTTGGAAACAGGGGTTTGGGGTGAGTGTCTGAGTCTCTGGAAGTAACGTTACAAACATAGATCATATTTAGTACATTTCCTGATGATAAATTTTAAAGAATTATGATTTTTTCTCTCTTTTTAAGATATATAAATTTTCTCTCCTTTGTCCCGTTTTTTCACTTAAATGCGAACAAACTAATAGAACCCAACAAAAAAATCAACTACTTTTGGTTCAAAAGTCTGCTATTATATTTTCGGTTCGGACTTCAATGCGTTTGGTTAAAAATTCTAATATTTGGTCGCAAATTTTATTATTTTGTTTAAAATACAACTATTTTGATGAAAAGTATTTTTTTTGTCGAAAATTCAGCTGCTTGGTGGAAAGTTGAACTACTTTGTCAAAAATGCAGTCCTTTGGTTCG
>CAKNWT010204411.1:0-10263 GCA_932066315.1 Andricus coriarius | reverse complement strand
CCATCGAGCCGTATTCGTAATATATGGGTCCGATGGATGAAAATTTGTTTTCTATAAAACGAGAAGATTTTTAATTTTCCGTTCTTCAAATACGATACCTTTTTTTCCTTCGACTCTCTCTCTGGGAATCTCACCTTTTCCTAAGAACTCGGTTAACATATTTTCATAATTGCGCTCAGAAAGACCTGGTGGTAGATTTCCAACAAACAAAGCAAGATTAGGACCGTGTGGGTCCTGTTTTAATTGCAGATAAAATCGCATCAATTCCATTTGCCTGATTGAATCTTTCCCGAGCAACTTTACGATTTCCCAAGGCTTCTCGTCCCACGACAACACACGTTCTGTAACTGTAATTCAAAAGAAAAAGTCAATTTTATTATTCTTATAACATTTTAGGGAAGCTAGGTAGAATTTTGTTTTATTTTTCGTCCTCAAAAGTTGGTAGACCATATTGCTAACTTTACTTACAAGTTTACATGAAGATCAAATATGAGGATATCCAGCTTTTACACTTAATTTTCAGAATTAATCAATATTTACATATTTATATAAAAAACGTAGCTTAGAAACTTCTCAGTAAAACGGAAAAGCACGCAACTCCAAATAACTATTTTCAAATAAACAATGATAACCCAAAGTATTTTTTTTTTATTTAGGCTACAATTTTTTAATTCATTGCAATTAACATTATAAATATTTCAATTATTTTAGAAAAACATAACGTATATCTCCTCAATTTATTTGTGAATTAATGTTTATCTACTTCCAGGAGGTGATTTGAGTCTTTGTTGCAGACAAATCTTTCATTTGAGACGATTTATAAAAGCTTCCATTGGATTAAAATGTTTAAAAATGTGTTTTTTATATCGCCTGTTGTCATCTCCGCAACTTAATGTTAATTTCGAAGCTTGAATTTTGAAAACTAAGTGTTAAGAAATTGCCATAATTAAAAAAATAACTCAGAATTAATAGAATTTCGATGTACTTCAAGCGCAATGGAAAATATTGGATTTTTTTCAAAACCCACTTAAAAACAATATTTTATTTCATAAGTTGATTTTTTCTCCCTAGAATATTATAATTTTCTCTAAAATACAAACCTCCGCGATCTAAAAGGATTTCGCTACATCGGTAATCTTCGCACTTAAAATCCTGCAAACCGAAACGAAGTAGTGCCTCCCGAATAAGGTCAGATATAGTCGTAGTTTCGGTCACCGGAACAATACAAAAGGACTCAGACACCTGCAGCTTTCCTGGATAAACCCGTACTTCACCACTGTCACTATCCCTGAAAAATCAATAATTTCAATTACTGAATTCTATTTAAAAATATTACAAATAACTCAAAAATACCATTCTATATGGTGGCACCCGTTTTTGATAATCAACTTTCAATTCTTGTTTTTGGCCTTACTTCGTAAAAGAAAACTATTTTTAAACACTTATAATCGATTTCAGACAATTCTTTTGGGGTGACCGTTTTAATCGAGGAAACAAATTTTCACTGTCATTCAAATAAAAAATTCTAACTCTTAGAGCTGAAAGTTTTTTCATTTTAAGCAATAAAAATTCGGCTGCAAACCAAAGCACACAAGCTTTCTACACGTTTCAAGTGAATAATTCCACGCTATTTTCCCAAATTTTAATTGTTGTCTGTACAACAAAATGCAACACTTTCAATTACAAATTAAATTTTTTAAATAGGAAAATGAAATCGTATCATTCGAAGTATGAATTTAGCGAAAAGACTGGAAAATCTGAAAAATGAATGAAAAATATTTTAATAATAAATAAATAAAATAAGAAATATGTTGATTAAATAAGAATATATTTTTTTTATTTTTTTTGTTAACAATTTCTTGATTGTTTCTATTCAGGAATTTGAAAATTCGTCAATTTACCTATGGTCAGCAATTTTATAGTGTCAGATATTTTATAATGTCGGCAATTTTTCTTCAGGAATTTATAATTTAGTAATATAATAAACTGTCGAGAATTTTATTATTCGGAATTTTTAAATTGTCAGCCACTTCTAATTTCGAATATTTTCTTTTTCGGGAATTTTTTAGAGACGAAAATTTTATTTTTCGGAACTTTTCAGTTGTTCCCGAAAATTCATCTCTTTTGGTAAAAATTTAATATTTTTTAGTTAAAAATGTAATTGGTTGGTTGAAAATTAATCTGTTTTGGTAAATGATTCAAGTACTTGGTTAAAAGTTAAACTACTTTGTTAAAAACTAATTTTGCTGATTGAACATTTAGAATTTTAGAGGAAAATTCATATTTTTTGTAGAAAATATAACTATTGTGTTCAAAATTAGTTTTTTTTGTTAAAAATAAAATTTAACTGAAAATTTAAACTATTTTCTTGAAAATTCGTCCGTTTTGTTAGAATTTGACTGTTTTTATTTAAAATTAAAATCTTTTTTGCTTGAGAGTTCAACTATTCATTTGTAAGTTGAACCACTTGGTTACAAATTCATTCTTATGGCTGAAGATTCATTACTTTAGTTGAAAGTTGACCTCTTTGGTTGAAAAATTAACTATTTTGTTGAAAATTTGTTGATTTATTTGTGTTGAAAATTAATTATTGTTACTGATCATTTAAATATTCAATTTTTGGCTGAAAATGTTTTTTTTTTTCAGTTGAAAACTAAACTACTTTGTTAGAAATTCATCTTTTTTATTGAAAATTAGTTTTTTCCTGGGATGGAAAGTAATTTCTTTAACAGAACATTGAACTACTTCGTGTTAGGTTGAAAATTGATTTACTTATTTAAAGATTCAACTATTTGATTGAAAATTCGTACATTTGGTTGAAAAGTCGTATATTCGGTTGAAAATTCGTCTTTTTGGTTTAAAAGTTCTTCTATTTATGTAGAAATGTAATGTAAAAATTGCACAATGAAGTGAGTCTTTTGAAGTTCTAATAAAAAAGACTGTAGGAATAATGAAAAAAAAAAAAAAATGTTAGTACCTAAATCGAAGAAATACAGCCGGACGCTTTCCTTCCTTGTGATTTAAGTTTTGAAGTGGGATCGGGTCGCTCAGAGGAATCTCCTCCGCGGCATACAGATCGGTAAGGTAAAAATGATCTAAAAAATAAATAAAATTAGGTTTTTTTTTAAACATATGGATTTTTTATTTGAAAATGAATACGCACTCGGGTCCTTCTTGATGTGAAACGCTCGAAGAGCCGATGTAAGAATTTGCTCCGTAGTCGCCTGTCGAGACACGGTGATCACTCGAAATATCCGCCGCCTTAACGAATTATTCCCGTCGTATACCTTTATCACCTCTGAAAAATAAATATTAATTGATTAAACAACGAAAGTGTATTTTAATTGTTTAGCTCCTCTATTTTTTCTTCGATTCAGTAAATGAAGGAATGATGAAAGTATCTTTTTATTTCGTTTTAATTTCAGAAAATCAATAAAATCTTCAGTTTCAGAAGCATTTTTTACGTTTTATTACAGCAAACGCTAAGCAACTGGAAATCACTTTTACTTTTTTTTTGGAAACGAGACTTTTGATATATTTCTTCTTTTTATCGAGGCTTCTTTTTATATAAAGAAACGAACGTAACAAAAGAAAAGGGAATGAGTATACTTCTTTTGGTACAGCGTCATTTACAAATTACTTTCAAAAATCAAGCTTATCAAAATATCGACTAATTTTTTATTGTATTCCAATGCATTGCTCAAAATGAACTTATATCAGGAAATTCAGTCAAAATCAAACGACTAAATTGCTTATTCCGAGCATATTTAAATATTTTTCAATTTTAATTAAAAATTAGTTTTATTTCTCAACAAATTTGGTTATATTTAAGATTTTCTTATTTGATAAACTGAGTTTCGGGATTTAAGTTAATTTAAAGCGAAGTACTAACTGGCACTCGAATAAAATAAAGAAATTTGTAGTGATTAAAGTGATAAACTCAATTTTTAAAAGAAATTTTGAAATCATACTGTCTATCATACCTTTAGAACATAAAAAACTATCAAATTCAATAAAAAATAAAAAGAACAATTCTGAAGCACCTTTTTCCAATAACTTTTATGCAAATTGTACATCGCATAATTTTTGAAAAACAAAAACCAGCTTTATTCAAAAAGGGCTCAGGCGATGATTTTAAATTTTGTCTTATAGACCAAAAATTACACTTTCAGCACCTTTCAATTAAAATTGGTTTAGCCCCACCGTGAAACGTCTTTTTATATAAGCATCTCAAATTTTATAGACAAGGGGAGCTTCCATAAAGGATGTCACAGTTTTAGGGGAGGGGTGGGGGTAGCCGAATTGTGACAGTCTGTGACAGAGGACATTAAAACACCATTGAAAGAATGTGACAATGGGGGGGGGGGGGGGGGGTGGAAAATCCACCAAAAAACGGTGACATCCTTTATGGAAGCTCCCAAGAGTAAATTTCTTTGTAGTTTTATATTCAATTGATAAGAAATTTAAAAAAATTCTCTGAAGTATCTTAAAAATTTTAAATGTTTAGTTTTTCTTGACGAGAAATAAATAGTAGAGACCCCGCCACAGTATATAATGCAACTTACAGCAAATAATTATTGAATTCAGTTAATTTTCTATTATGTGTACTGTAGAGTTAGGGTGGGCTGAGAAAACTCAAAATGATTATATCAGATTCATTGGTAATAGCACTGAAAATTTTCTTTGTGGCATTACAAACCATTTTTTTTTTAAATCAAACAATTTCTCATCATTGGGCAAGTCAAATACAAATTAAAAAATTTCAAATTAAAAATTTTTTTTTGTGTATTTAACAAAAAATTTATTTAATTTTTTTAGGGTCAAGTTTATGGAAGTAAATAACCTTAGAAGGAAAAAAGCAAAAATATTCTCCGAAATGTAATATGTATTTAAAAAAATGATGAAAAATGCAATTTTGTTGATTTGTACCTAGTTAAAAAAAAATGTTTTTCGTTTATTGTTGATGCTCTTCTTAATAAACTAAGGAAACATGTACATATTTTTAAGTTTAAAACAACATTTTTTTTATTTTTTACGGATCCTGAAACATAAGTCATTTTTACACAAGAACAGTAAAAACCCGTTTACACATGATCAGTAAAAAATAGGAAATTTTTTTTGTTTGAAACTTAACAATGTGTGCATATTCCCTTAGTTTATTAAAAAGAGCATCGAAAAATAAAAAAATAAAAAATTTTTTTTTTTGCAACTTAAGTACAAATTAACAAAATTGCATTTTTTGTTATTTTTTACAATGCATATATTAAATTTCGAAGAAAATTTTTTCTTACTTTTTTCCGTCTAAGGTTATTTGCGCATCCATACACTTTACCAAAAAATTGAAAAATAAATTTTTTTTCCATACACAAAATATTTAAAAAATTAAAAATTATAGAATATTTTTAATCTTAAAATTCATAGCTAGCATTCATTCACTGATTGAAATAATGAAAAATTTAGATTGATTCAAATTAAGAGTTTAAAACTCCGTTAAATCTGTTTAAATCTGACGAAATCCTCTAAATCCGTGTATATACTTTGGAATCTTTAGAAATCTCTTAAAACCCTTTGAAATGCAGTGAAATCATTGAAAAATTCATGAAAATACGTCGGTATCACATGAAATCCTTTAAAATCCTTTGAAATCCCGTGACTTATTTTGAAATATTTCGAAATCTCTTAAAATCCCTTTAAATCCGTCAAAATCTTCTGAAATCTTGTCAAATCTTTGAAGTCTGATTAAATTTCTTGAAGTCACTTACAATCGTGTAAAATTCCTTGAAAAATTATTTGAAATCTGTGAAACCTCTCGTCATCCTTTGAAATCGTTTAAAATACCCTAAAACTTTTGTAATACAATGAAATCTTTTGAGATTCCATGAAATTCCTAAGAAGCTTTGGAAATCACGTTAAATTACATAAATATATTTTTTTTACTCTTTAGTCCTTTGAAATGCCTTAAAATCCCTTGAAATCTGTTAAAATACTTTCAAATCTTTCCAATGTTTCAAAATCCCTTGAAATTTCGTTGACAGTGAAAATAATTTATATATTTTTGATATACACTGGAACCTGCATTTGTGCACGGTTTTGGGGCTTGGCCCGCAGTGGCCTTCGACACAAATCCAGGGACTCCGAACGTAAACAGTCAGGGCCGCATGAACCATTTCTGTTGGATTTGGACGCATGACGCAACCTGATGAAACTAACGCGCTGATATCGCGACCCTCACGTTGTCACGCTTGACTGAGCATCGCCTCCCTTTCGACCCAGTGGCTCCTCTCTTCACGAAACTGTGGAGGCCATCAATTCTATGAACGCACAAATCCAGTTTACGGTAATCCAGGTTCCAGTGTATTGAGCAAAAAAAATAATATCTCCCGTAAGAGGGGGGGGGGAGCATAAAAATCATTACAATAGAGGGGAGATGTTCTGAAATTTCAAAAACAATCCTCACATAATTAATGGACGTTCCCTAAACATACAATTATTATTGAAAAACTACTCTGGACTGTAGAGGGAATTCTCCTTTCGAGGCTGCAAAGAGGAAAATATAAAAAAATTGAATTAATAAGGAATGGAAATGCATTTTACCTTCGTCTCCTTTTTCTTTTTCATCTTTTTCTTTTTGCGCTTTCTGTGGATCACGACTATGAGCTCCTTGCTGAGCAGGTTCATCATTATCTCGATACCGTGAATCCCCGCTGCTAAACTCTTCTGATATGCTTCGCGCTGTAAATAGTTCACATATTGTAAATATAGATTTTGCTACACGCGTAGGTTGCTGTTGAGGAGTAGCTTCCCTTCGAACCAAGCGATATGTGCCAATAACTTATACACATTATGTACTGTGTTTTGTAATGTGTACCATAACAAAAATTGATCGGAAAATTAAAAAATTAAAAAAAAGTTATTTCAATAAATGGGCCAGCCCACACAATATATTCTTTCGTTGTCAAGGTAGCCACTTAGATACTTAATGACCTTTTTACTGCCTTCGATCTTTTTGAAAGATTTATTACAATAGCAGTAATGAAAATAAAATTAGAACGAAAAAAAAATTTAAGAAGTTATAAATTTTTGTTTGGACACTGTAAGCCAGACTATTAATTTCTATTTCAAAAAGTAATATCTAATTTAATTGGCAAAATTTCAAAAATAAAAAGTGGGTTTACCTTATTATGGCAGTCTATTTATTTAGAGCTTTACAATTCACATGGAACAAATCAATGATATTTAAATAGTTAGAAAGTAATTTTGTTTATTAAGCAATTTCCTAAGACTTCGTTGAAATAACAATTTATAAGGTGGATATCGTTATGCACTCGAAACGAAACACGAATTGTTGACTCGTTATGTTCTCACGAAAGAGAACCAATTAAAAATTTTTTTGGTTTCTTTCTCGGGTGCCAAACAACAAATTTTTTTGTTCGGCTCAAATAATTCGAATAATTTCAGAATTATTACTCCATACTAACTTAAATCTTAAACTACTGTGAAAAAAATAAAATGAAAACCATAAATGTTAATTTATTTTATCGTAAATCTTATTTTTGTAACCAAAACAAAACAAAAAGTGAATAGATTCAATTTGCTTGAATGGAAACGAAATTAAAAGAGATTTTCGAGAACATTACGAAACTTTAAAAAGAAAATTTTATATTTATAAGGCGAAACTAATTTCCTATAATATCAACAAAGCTGGAGTAATAAAAAATCGTTTGAAAAAAAAATCATAAATTTATCTACATAAATTATTAATTTTGAAAGCTTAGGGATAAAAACAGTTGATGCCATTCACCAGTTTTTCATTTATTCTGTGTTATTCTATTCAAAAATTATAAAAATTTCCATTAAAAACAAATACTTTTCGGTCATTTTTTGGTTCGTAGGTCCAATGGCAACCATAAATTCCTTAAATTTCGTTTTTGAATTTGATAATTTTCAATGGCATGAATATTACATAAAAGTCAGCTCTTTCGACTGCAACAATTTTCGTAAATTCTTAGACAATCTCTTGAAAAATAAATTGCTTTCTGTATGTGAGCACCCTACAAAAATTTACATTTTTTATGTTGAATATTTTTAACTGTATCTAAATAATTCTGAAAATCTTTCGAAAATAAAATTAAACTTTTCATGACTATCAGACCATTTAATTTTCTTCAATACAAAAAATTTGATTCAATTTCCTTATACACCGAGTTAACAATTTGATTTTCAAAATGTTATGCGTATTCATCAGTGTCAAAATTTTTTAATACAAATTTGACATAATTCATAAAACTTGCATACTATTTGTAACAAAGAAAAAATGACATATTTTTGGAAATAACTGATTTTTATGAAAAAAGAGGATTGTCTGATGATAATGATCCGCATATTCTAAATTTGCAGTCATTTTTGTAACCATAAAGTTTCGTTTCCTTGATTGAGTTTTTTCCCTGTTGAAATTAGATTTTAAAATAAATTAAGTCTGATACAAATTAGGATCTAAAATAAAGTTTGAACTTAACAAACAAGAGGGCACACAGTGGGAAAAAAGTTTCTGTAGACAAATCCATTTTTAACCTACAATATTCATTCGATTTGAACGATTTACTTTGAATGAAAGATTCGCAAATATTTGTGTGTTTTGATTTTTTATGAAAATGTTGGTTATTTTTTTATTTCAACTTTTCTGAAGTACCATTTTGTAAAGGTTTTTAGATTGGTGAAACAAAGTATTATGTTTGTGCTAAAACTATCTTGAAATAATTTCAAATGCATAAGAATAATTTAAAAAAATGGTTTACTAGGTTATAAACAAATTATTGGACAAAAGTTATTTGTTGATATTGGCTTGTTTATCTGATTCAAATCCAGGGGGTTGGTAAAAAATATTAGAGAAATCAATATTTCATTACGATTGATTGAAGATAGATGCCATTGGAAATTTTTTCCGATGATACTTTACAAATGTACAAGAACCATTAATTATTTAAACAATTTTTATAAAAAAATTCAAATGTTGGCTCTTTTTCAACAAATAGGCTCGATTTTTCTTACGAACTCAATTAAGAATACCTTTCTGAAGACTCTTCGCTATGATGCTTGGAAACTTTATAAGAATTATTAATTATTTAAACAATTTTCATAAACAAATTCAGAGTTTAGATATTTTTCTACGAATAGGCTCTAGTTTTTACTTAATCAACTAAGAATGTCTTTTCGATAACTTTTTGCTACGATAGTTTGCAAATTTACAAGACTTATTAATGATTTCAACAGAGTTTGGCTATTTTACAATGGATACGGTCAGTTTTGATTTACGGAATCGACTAATACTGTCTTTCCGATGACCCTTTTCTATGATACTATCCAAATTGACAACAATAAATGATCTTTCTACACAAAAAAGTATCATAGCGAAGAGTATTCTGAAAAGCATGCTTATATGATTTAGTAAAAAAATGGTGCCTATTCGTTGAAAAATAGTTAAGCTATAAATTTGTTTATAAAAATTGTTTTAAAAAATGCCAAATGGCATCTATCTTCAATTCATCGTAATAAAATATTAATTTCTCTCACATTTTATACCAAAACTCTGGATCTGAATGAGCTAAAACATTGCCAATCCTAACAAATAACTTTAGTTGATTAATTTCTTTTATACCTAATCTAAAATTTAAAAAGAAAATGTTACTTCTGAAAAGTTATAAAAATGACCATTTTGTTGTTAAATGAAAAAACAACCAAATTTTTTTCCAAAATCCAAACATACAAATCTTTACAAAATTAAAAAATCTTTCATTTAAAAAGAACCGTCGAAATCTAATCAACAGTGTACGGTAAAAATTAATTTGTCCACAGAAACTTTCCCCCCCACTGTGGAATGCTTTATTAGGTGCAAAAAAAGTGAAATTGTTGTGTTGAAAGAAGTGAAAATAATGACAATATACAAGAGATTCCTTGAATAAATCCTGCAGAATTGGATTTACTTTTAGTAATTGGTCACACCTCTTACCATCAACCGTTGGCGATGGTTTTGTGAAGCACACATAAAAGGCGGTAGCATTCCTGCACTTCACTGCGCAGTGGACTGATAAGTATCACAGAATGTCACATAGCATCCAGCAGCCTGATTGACAGTGCATGCACTGAAGCGAAATATGAACATGCTAAAACGAAAATGGCAGAAACAAAAAACAGATAAATGATAACAGTATGCACAAAATCATAATACAAAAGTAAAAAATACAGTATAAACAGTAAACATTAAAC
>CAKNWT010204392.1:0-11569 GCA_932066315.1 Andricus coriarius | reverse complement strand
AAATAATTTTTTTGATAACTCATTATGAAATAAAAAAATCTCTGTATCAAAATATTAGTACAGACTCAGTACTTGCCAGTACTAAGATTTATTAAAATAGAGATTTTGTTATTTCATAGAGTTATTAAAGAAATTAATTTTTAACATAATGGCGTCATGTAAATATTATTTACTTTGGCCAATTATTCTTAAATATAATGTTTTTACGATTCTTCGATTTAATTAATAATAAAACTAGCTTTAGAGAACAGAAATCAAACCAAAATGAACGAATAAATTCAATTTTTTTTTTTTTATAAATTTGAAATACCGCGCAAATTTTGAAAGTTCTTAAGCGATTAATAGCGAGATTAACAGTTTTTCGCATAATAATAGTAATTATTGCGCGTTTTTGATTCTATACTATTGTTATGTTGTAGACAATATGTTTCTTAATAAAAATCAAAAACATCATTATACATATCGACTTCCCGCGGGCGGCTCAAGGTACCCAGTCCGCCACTGAGAGCTCCTGTCACATCTTCTTCCTGTTTCATGATTATTATTTATTCTTAAGTTGTGATATTAGTTTTAAGGGCAACCTAAAATGTATAAGTTTTTCATAACATTTTTTTACTTAGAATAAGAATAATAACAATTAATGATGATATATTAAAATAATAAACATATAACCTTAAACGAAGATATAATTATAAAACTAATAAGAGGCAAAGATTTTTGGTTTAAAAAATTCACACCTCAAATACATGTAATGAAGTCTTGAGATATTTAATGTTTGATGTTTTTCAGGAAATCTTATGGAATGTTTTAAACAATCCGATTCTACAGTTTCATTTTTCATTATTTATGTTTTATTTTTCAATTGATTTAAAATATTGTAAAGTCAACATAATAATAAATGATAATTATTTTTAATTTATTAAATTATTTAAAATTTTTACTGTATACTTACCTTACTTTTCATGCTATTTTAGGCTCTAATCACAATTTTGAGGATTTTAAGAGAAAAAGCCAAAAAGTTATTAACTTGACCTCACATGCTTTCTTAATATATAAAATTTTACAAAACCTTTAATGTCTGAAAATACTTATCTCAACATTACAAAATTTAATTTTAACAATTTTATTTCAATTGTAAAGTAGTTGTAATTGGAAATTAATTGTAAAAAATTGTAAAATAAATTAAACAACAGTTATTTTATAAAGAAATATCACATGATTTTAAAAGGGCAAAACAATTTTTTAAGGTAATTCTTTGTAGTATTTTAATAACTAATGAACATATTTTTAGAATATTTTTCCTTGATTCTGCCCTACTAGTAGTAGGGTCAAACATGGTACAAAAAACTGTCGTAAAATTTCAAGTAAAAACTCTACTCTGTACACATTAATTTTAAAAATGAAAAATAATTATACTTTTTATAAATATTCCTAAATTTTATTTGAATATGATACACATTGATATTTATTTTAAAAATGCTTATATATAGTTGACCATTTTATCAATTTTACGACATTTTTATAACATGTTTGGCCTCAGGGAATAGATTTGAAGAATGAAATTATAAAAATATCTCGATGAGTTAGTTTTTGATTGAAAATTATATTTTTTGTTATTCTGGAGCTTGGTTCTTTCAACGTAAGCAAATGTTATTAACTAATTTAGAAACCTTTAGGGATAGTTCAATGACAATCGACAGTGATTATTTTTAAGAACAATTTTTTAAACAAGTTTGTATTATCTCATGTATTTATGAACTAACAAATTCCACTTTTCACCCAAGAATTAACAGCCAATTAAAGTATCAACCATTTTTTGCTGTTAATAACAATTAATTATTGTTTAATCAAAATTAATTAACAAATTATATTGGTGCCTATTTTCCACAATAGCTAATCGTTATCCAAGTTTCTTAAAAAGTTACAAAATTTATTTACTGTTAACAGTTGATCAAGTTAAAAAATAAAGTTTGAGTGATGGAAAATAGCCAGGCAATACATTCTTTAATCGAGTTTGTTTAAAGAATCATAAATTTTAATTATTGGTTATATGGAATCGTTGATAAATAATGGGCTATTCATTATTCCTCAAAGAGAAGCGGAATTTTATGTTTATAAATAGGGAATTATTTCGCAACTGCAGTACCCACTCAAAAAAAAAAGTTGTCTGCCCGAAGTCAAACTTGGTCAAAGTCTATTGATAAGAAATTATTATAATAATATTATTAAGATCAATATAATTATAAATTATAATAATTATAAATAATTTTCGCGAGTTTTAATTCTTCTATTTGGTAATAGGATTTTTGATTAGTACAGTTTTCATAGGTTTTTGTTATACCCTTTTCATTGATCAAAAACATTTCTTGAAATAAATAGTATTTATCCTTCAAAAATAAAAGTCAATTTTTTTGTTTTAAGAAGAAAATTAAAAACATAATATTAACAAGTCAATCTGTCCAAAAATTTATTTTTGAAACAAAAACTCAGAAACATTGTGAATGTTTGTAAAACGCATATTTTGTCATCTTTGTATCTCAAATTAAAGTTTAAGTTTCTTCCTTTAAGAGCTCTGAGGTTAAATAGTGGCAATTTTCATTTTCATTAATAAAAATAAGCAATGATTTTAGATAGTAGAGGTGGCGCAAGCCCCATGAAGTTTAAGGTTGTATGTAAGTCCCATCCGCGTACAAATAATAGAGTCCCGCGGGGCGCCGTCGAGCCATGCTATGTTGAAAAAGTTTCACGGGCCCGCATGGTGAAATTTTCAGTGCGCCACTGGCTTAGAATTCGTAGTATGTGTGTATACGTACAGTCACCACTGCTATGCCAACGGCAGATTCGCAGATCGCGCAACGTCGCAATTTCTCGTACGCTTCCAAGCTGGTAGTGCGTGTGAGTGTGTGTGTCGAGTGCGTACAGCAGACAAGCTGGTGAGAGGGAATAGTGTTGCCCGGTCGAGATACTGTTACGTTTATCCGTTTGAAAGTGACTAAAATTTCAATGTTTTTCATTAGATTATCTTTGAAACTACACCGTGGAGAAATTTGATGTATTTTCCGAAAATTTCTATTTTCAAGCAGAACAAATATCGACATTTTTTAAATTTCTCTACCAGAACGTTTGATTACTATAAATTAAAATGTGGAGAGTGACTATACATTGCCCATGAATTACGTGTTAAAGTAGTCAACTTTGACATTAATTATCTCCGCATTGGTACCGTTGAAAAATTTGACATTAATTTAGCATATAAATAATCATTCTATTTAAATATAGCTCCTGTTTTTAAAAAATTCTACCAGAGATCGATTTTTTTACAAACGTTTTTGTAAATTTGATTCAGAATCCTCAATTTTAGCTGAATCGAGTTGAAACTCAACACTTCTCTTCACAATTAGCCATATAATACGAATAAAATATTACTTTTGAAATACCTCTATCACCCCCATAAGCCTGTTTTGTAGGGTCCCCAAAAACCCCATAAGTGAAAAAATGGGTATTGTGAGTTTTTGGCGCTAATTATGATTTTTTTGCGTGCTTTAAAATGTAAATTTAAAATGTAAAGTCGGTTAGCTCTTTCGTTTTTTATCACAGCTATTAGTAAAATGTGGTCCAGCGCTCTTGACGCGATTTGGAGGATGGTTGCAGTGTGAAGTTCCACGACCAAACTTCTGGCACCTATGACATTGGGTGACACCTGTAGTTATTACTAGTTCTATTTTAGGAAGTCAATCACAAATTCAGTAATTTTTAGTTAAAATTACGGCATTTTCTGGTATATTGTATCTGAAAATTCCGAAACTTGTAACCTAAAACTGTTACGTTTTGATTAATGGAAGTTCTATGCCGTTAAATGTAACAGAAAATTACCAAACTTCTTTCGAAATTTAAGATAAATTTACGAAAATTCCATTACAATTTCGTAAAATTGTCCGTTACTGTGGTAACGTTATAAATTTTTAAATTTCAGAATATTAATAATAGTGTACATTTACATAATATACAGAATTTAGAAACATCAGAACTTTTAGATTTTAAATAACAAAATTAATGTTTTTCTGTGATTTTTGCTGTCAGTAGTGAGAGGGCAAAACATTTTAAAAAACAGCGTTTTTTGGCTTCCTTTTTCAAGCGTCCACTTTTACCTGTTCCCAGAAAGAGGGCAACGTTAGGACTAATTTGAAAAAATTCAGATACTCTTTCAACATTCTTTAATGCAACACATTTTTCAAAATTGTGAAATATTCAATAATTTACTTTTCATCGTGATTTATTTACAAAAAGGAAGCCAAGAAATGGCTCCAAATGTGCAGAAAAAAGTACCCTTTCGATGACAATTGTAACGGAGCCGGCTTGCTTCTGGAGTTACTATTGTCATTGAAATGGTACTTTTTTTCTACTACTTGTCCTGCTGTGCCGGACCACGAGCCAACACTGACTAAAGTCCGAAATATACTACTAACCTCGCATTACAAAACTGCACATTTGGAGCCATTACATGGCTGCCTAACTTTATTCGTTCTCAAGATGAAGTTTTTGTAAATAAATCACCATAGAGTAAATTATTGAATCTTTCCAAATTTTGAAAAATATATTGCATTAAAGAATGTTGAAAGAATATCTGTGAAGTTTTTCAGATTTGTCCTAATGTCGACCTCTTTCTGGGAACAGGTAAAAATGGACGCCGAAAAACCCTGTTCTAAAAAAAATGCACTGCTGACAAAAAATGTTTAGGATATACCGTCACGGACCCAGTTTTCGGTCAGGACCCGATTTTCGGTCAAATCGTTCTGAAAACGCTTATTACCAATTCATTATAAGCTTCCAAACAATTAAAAAAATTCTGGAGTATTAATTAACTATCATAGTTTCTACCAAATAAAGTTTGAATTTCCGGGAGCAGCGCGCGCACGTGAAAGAAATTGTGAAGCTAGACAACTCTGTCGAGAGTCGCTTCGTCACAGCGTGGCTACGTTTAAGCGTAACGAAACCCGCTGCGGACTCCGCATGTTTTCAACTACATTTGCTCCTTGTGTAAGTAAATGTTTGTATTTATGGACGATTATATTGTTAGGTAACAATATAAAAATAGTTTCAAGGCACATTTCAACCTTTTTGTTGTAAAAAATGGGTGACCGCTGATTGGGTACTGTTTCTATATGAGTGTACAATTTTCGGCCAGCAAAAAATATTCTTTTAGACTACTTATATTGATGGACCCTTTAAAAAGATATGTTGATTCTTAGCATATCACTAGTAGTAATGCATTATAATAATGCCAGAGTCAATTTGAAGTCGTTTTTTTCAAAGATGTATGAGTTTGAATGCATGGTTTTGAGATTAGTGTGCACAATCAAAACATACAACTCATCTTTTTCAGTACTGAATCAAACTTAAATTGACTCAACTACTACTTACTACCTATCTGGTTCAAGTGAGACTATATTTGCGATGAACAGTTTTCACTTTTCATTGCAGAATAAAATAAGGACCTACCTTATGACTAACTTACTGTCTAAATAAATGATCACCCGATTTTCCTAACTATTCAATTGTCTATAAATAAATAATCATACATAGGTATATCAATTTATTTCTAATTTACAATGTTGGAATCACACATTCGAATAATTCCTATTCCATTCTCATAATTCGCACAAAAGAGGTTGGCCGAAAATTGGGTCCTCGCAGGATCAAGTGATCGAAAACTACTCCCTCGGGATTATCGTCTTTAAATTTTGTAATTAAATCAAGTATGCTAATTGTGAAGTTTTGCAGGTCTCAAATTGTTCATAAAGGCCTATTCTTTGACTCACAAGATTTTTTGTTATAGTTTAGCTTTATTTTTCACTTATTAACGAGGACCTTCGCGCCACCTTGTCTTAAGTGACCGAAAACTGGGTCCGTGACGGTAAGTGATCATATCGTTGAATTCGGAAGAATTGATTTAAGTTAATTTTTGTAGAAATAAAGTACTTAAACCCAATTTTTTATTCGCCGATTTTAAGAGCAGACAATATATTATTGAAAAATTCTATTGTTACAAATCATATTCAAGGAATTAAAGTTGAATAAACAAGTTATTTATAACAGAATGCAACGAGTAAAATTGTAAAGAATGTTTCAAGGTCACATAGAGATCTCAGTTAAGTCGAGATTTATAATAAAGTGGCTATAAACAAATCAAAAATCTCATGCGCAAATAAATTGTCCATAACTGTGTTACAACTAATTCTGACAAGAAAGTGGAACAATAAGGAAACCATATGATTTGAACAAGAAATGAATCCTTCGTTAAAAAAATTGTCTGCCCTGAAAAGGGTCAGATTCAGAGAGACGGCGTGCTTGGATATAGATAGCATAACTTTCCTTCCTCTTGCGCTTCTTCTTCTTGTCGGTCTTAGCGACGTTCCTCTGGGCCTTTTTTTTTTTCATTTTGAATGGGCCGAGGAGGGGACTGTCCGAGACTGTTAAACTGCAAGGACACTCGCGCTTGAAGCGAAACACGGAAAGAGAAAGATGGATTAATTAAATTAAGGCCGTGAGACGAGAAGACAGGGCCTTCTAAAGCGGTCGGAAGTTTTACTCGCGTGATTCGCGAGTGAGTTGATGCTGGGATTTGGGTGATTAGCCACTGATAAACGAAGGTTTAAAGCATATGAGTGAGCTGCTTCGGTGATGGATGGAAGCTTGGTTTCAGCAAGGATTTGTTTATTGCGGATGAAACACGGGATATTTAAAGCGGAGCGGAAAAGGCGCATGTAGGTGCCGTGAAGTTTTGAATGACGATGAGGAGCGGCAGAGCCCCAGATAGGAATCGCGTAGGTGCAGATGCTCCTAATTATGGCGTTGGAGGCACGAGATTTGGTGGCTCGAGAAACTATGGAGTTATTGAAGAAGGGTTTAAGTGAAGTAAAAGCCTCAATGGCCTTATTGCGGGTGGCGAGAATTTGTTTGGCTGTAGTACCAGTCAAGAACGATTGGGATAAATCTGTTTAGGCTAGAGGAGCAGTGGCTGATCACCTTGGAGGTTTCAAGAAAACCAACATCGTCAGCGTATTGACCCGTGAGAATTTTCTCATCAACAGGGATGTCGTAGCAGAGAAAGTTGAAAAGAGAGGGAGAAAGTTTAGAACCCTGAGGGACACCGGAGGTGATAAGTTGGGGTTCCGATAAGGATTTTCCAACGCGAGCTCTAAAGCTCCTATTCGTGAAAAAGGATTTGATTAAACCGATAAAATAGTGAGGAAAGTTTAACTTGATGAGTTTATAGATAAGACCGTCATGCCAGACTCTATCAAAGGCTTGTTTACAGTCCACAAGAAGCATGGATGTGTGCCTGCCCTTGTTGAGATTTTCAGAGATATACTCAGAGACACGGAGAAGTTGGTGGGCTGTACCATGACGTTTGCGGAAACCGTGTTGGGAGTCAGGGAGAAAGTTGTTTTGCATGACAAAGTCATCAAAACGAGTGAGAATTATGTTTTCGGCTAGTTCGCTGGGAAAGTGTTGTAGCCGCATCATTGCGTTAACAATGTTGCAGATAGCCACGATGTATTTGCGAGGGAGAGTTTTCAGTACATTATTGCTAATGTTGTCGTTACCGGGAGCTTTTCGATTTCTCAAGGAGCGAATCGAGTCAAAGACTTCTTTAGGAGAGTTGGGTATGAATTCAGTGTTTGTCACCGTGAAGTTTTGAGCAGTCTTTGAGACATGGTCGTGAAAGTTAGCAAATTTGTCGAGGCTAGGAAAGGGGGAGCATTGATCTTTGAGAGACTCTGCGAAAATTGTCGCTTTTTCCTCATCGAGAGAGAATGATTGACCGTCTTTGACGAGAGAAGGGAGGTGGGATTTTCTGTTACGAAGGGATTTAATGACTTTTCAACAACTTTTTGGATTTGATTTGGCTTCGGCTATGTAGGGGTCGAAGGAAGACTTATCGATGGGGTGGAGAATGGTTTTTAGTTTCCTTTGAAGGGAGTTGAGACGCTGGCGATGTTTAGGGTTACGGTAGGACTGCCAATGTTTGCGGGCTTTGTTTTTCTTGCGAATAAGAAAATGGGTGGAGGATGAGAGTTTGGTTTGGCGAGCAGAAGTGGCTTGAATTGAGGTGCCAAGTTGGACAGAATTTTGGATGTCTTTTGTCAGGGCTTCAACAGCTGCATCCAGGTCAGAAGTAGATTGGATATCGCAGCATTTGAAGGTGGAAGTTTCGAGGATATATTTGAGATGGAGGAAATCGATTTTAGATACTATGGGAGGTGAAAGTTCAGGGGTATCGGACAACTCTAGGAGTACTGGGTTGTGGTCGGAACTAAGTTCAGAAAGGGTCCCAGGGTCTTTGTCAAGGACAATATTCTTTGTTAAGAAGATGTCTAGGATATCAGGTTGGTATTTAGAGGAGCTAGGAAAGTGAGTGGGTTCTGGGTGGGCTTCAATAGTTAGACTATGTCGAGTTGAGGTTCTGAGGAGAGCGTTACCCTTGGTGTTATTTTTGTGACAGCCCCAGGCCCTGTGTTTGGCATTAAGATCGCCAGCAAGCAAAGTTGGGGTAGTAGTGTTAAAAAGGTCAGGTATTTTGGATATGTCGTTGATATCTGGGGGAGAGTAAAATGAAAGAATGCGAAGAGGATCAGAGACAAGATGGATTTCAACTCCAATTACTTCGCAAGGAGAATAGTTGGTACTAATGGCAGAGTGGTGGAGAGAGTTGAGAACTAGAAGCGCCACACCACCGCCTTTCGAGGAAGAGCGGTCCTTTCGGTAGACGGAAAAATCAGGTATATAGAGTTTCTTTGTGGAATCTAGGTGAGTCTCAGTAATGCAGGCAACATCGATGGATTTTTCTTCAAGGAGTAGAATTAGTTCTAGTCGTTTGGGGATGGATATGCCATTAGCATTCCAGGTGAGGATAGCTAGTTTACCTTTAGACGCGACTGGTGTTTGGGAGCTGGAAGGCAGCTGCGAAGGTGGAGAGGAAGTCACGAAAAAGCTGCTGCAGTTGCGGATTCTGTAGGATGTCGGTGTTGGGAGAGGATTGAGTCTGGTTCTGGACTTGTGATAGAGGACGAGGTGAGGCTACTTTAGCGAAGGAGCGTTGGAGGGAAGCGGAGTTGAAGGCGTTACGAGGTTTGGGTAGGGAGGTAGGATTCGCAGTAGGAGTGGATTTAGGAAGTTGACGAATTGGGTTCGACTTGGAGCCAGGTTTTAGAGGCACTTTGGGGCATCCACGGTAGGTGGCCGAGTGAGGGCCTTTACAGTTGAGACAAGATGGAGTGGCATCTTTTTGGTTTTTGGCGGGGCAAGAGGCAGTGGCGTGGCTACGTCCGCAGAAGGCGCAAGCCCAAGAGGCACGGCAGTAATTTGTTGTGTGAAAGAATTTAAGGCAACGACGGCACTGGGGAATGACATTTGACTTACGTTTGGCTTCAACTTGCACGCTGAGGCAGGCTAAAAGTTTGATGCCGAAGATAGATTTCGCAGTGGGAGCGGTTGGGTCCAGATGAACGACTACCAGGGGCCAGATTTTATCGCCTTTTCTCATGCGATGAACTTTTTTGATAGAGGGAATTTTAATCTGAAGTTCTTCCAGGATGGATTCTTCGGTGAGGGATTCGTTGACCCCTCTGATGACAACTATCAGGTCTTTGTCCTGTTTGAGTTGGTTGTTTGTGTAATCGATTTTATTTTTTTCAAGTTTGGCTGTGATGGCACGGAAAGCATCGACAGTCTGGGGATAGACTAGAACGGCGCCGGAGGTGTTTTTGGCAGAGCGGATAGGGATACCAGCTTTGGCAAAAGCTGAGTGTATCTTAGGCCAGAGTTCCTTACGGAAGATACGAATGGGAGGAGGGCTCCGTTCCTTCCACTCGGATTCATCGTCTTCGGATGAGCTAGAAAAGAAAGACTCATCGTCGGATTGAGAAGAGCTAACCGATCTAGTAGGGCTAGCAATGCGTTTACGTTTGGCGCGTTTGGATTTGACAGTTTGGAAGTCGGAGGAGTCTTCAAGTAAAAGTTCAAAGTTAGGATGGGATGATTGGGTGTCCATGGCTTCAGAGCCATTGTTTAGAGTGGCTGAGATTGGAAGAACCCGTGAGACAAGAGCTGCCTCGTAAGAGTCCACGATTTTGCGAAGATCGGATATGATAGCGGTAATTTGATCATTGGAGAGATCAGTAGGGTCAGGGTAACGAAAGTTAGAAGTAGAGGGAGAAGTAACGGTTAAGTTAGATACGGGAGCGGTAGAGTTAATGTCGGTTTCAAGATCTGACATGATGATCAAGGTAGCCCTGAACAAGGGCAGAAAAAAGAGAAGTCGATGAGGGCTGTAATGATTTCGTCAGGGAAAAACACTGCGAAACGAGGGAACGATCATGTGTGAGAGTCGATGCTGACGGAGCATCCGATGAGCTGTTGAAAAATTCCATGCGTATGATGGACCAGAATCGATCAGTCCATCATGAGCATGAACTAACGACAGTATGAGTGACAAGCAGAACTCGAAATGATGATGGTTGTTGTTCTTGACTGTGCGACCGATGATCTGTTGAGATTCGATGCGTCTGATAGACCAGAAATCGATCAGTCTATCATGAGCATGAATTGTCAACGATATCTACGAAGATGGTCCATTATCGATCATGTTGAGAGGATTTGAATTTTCGTGACACTGTAGAAAATCAGGAGCGACGTGTTCAGTACAGAGACAGGACCAATGTTGACGGTGCGACCCTAAAATTTCGTATTTAAAAGCGGAACGATGGAGAGAGCGTTTTAATCGGCACAGACTGGAGTGGGGACGAAAGCAGATTGGTGCAGCCGGTGGGCAAGGTGCAAGAATCGTATGTTTCTCCCCACTCCGCTCGGCGCTGCCATGGTGCGCCGTATCCTCGTCAGAGTTGGTAAAACGCGATTTTTTTAATTTTTGGTTATTGCTTCGACCGAGATTGTCGTGAGCACTTCGTACCTTCAAAAATCATTTGAAAATGCCTGGTCGTGGAAAAGGTGGCAAAGTCAAGGGAAAGTCAAACACTCGCTCCAGCAGAGCTGGACTTCAGTTCCCCGTTGGTGGAATCCATCGTCTCCTCCGCGAAGGAAACTAAGCCGAGAGAGTAGGAGCCGGAGCACCAGTTTACTTGGCTGCTGTCATGGAATATTTGACCGCTGAAGTTCTGGAATTGGCTGGTAATGCTGCCCGTGACAACAAGAAGACGAGAATCATCCCACGTCATTTGCAGTTGGCCATCAGAAATGACGAAGAGTTGAACAAACTTCTCTCTGGTTTAACCATCGCTCAAGGTGGAGTTCTACCCAACATCCAGGCTGTTCTTTTGCCAAAAAAGACCGAAAAGAAAGCTCAAGTTTATGTTCATATATACAATCGGCCCTTTTTAGGGCCACCAAATATTTTTACGAAGGAATAGTTTCTCGTTCTTGTACATTTTACAAGTTTTAGTATATCTAAGTGTAAATCGTCGATTCATTAGAACTAAAGGTACAATGATTGTTTGAGACATGTTGAAGCACATGGTGAGGAAAGACGAGAACGATCCCATGAAAAAAA
>CAKNWT010204390.1:0-17018 GCA_932066315.1 Andricus coriarius | reverse complement strand
TTACTGGGCCAATCTCTGGGTTTGAATCGGCCAAGTTCTGGGCCAACGACGGCGGCCTTTGTCGGGTTTTCAAATTTACCTACCTTCAGCCGAAGCTTGGCCCAGTATCGGCACTATACTAAGCCGATTGTCACATTTATTACGGCATCCCGTTTCGAAAGTAGAAAAGCCAGAGTCCGGCCCAGCGACGCCATATTACTGGGCCAAGTGTCAGTTTTACTACGGCTAATCATTCTGAATCTTAGAAAACCAGAGTTCGGCACCGCATCAACCCATTGCCGTACCAAATATCTTATCTTCTCCGGCAAATCATATGTTCAGAATAAAAGCCAGATTCTGGCCCAGCAATGGCCCACTACTAGTTCTAAATTTTTCTTTACTCCGGAAAAGCATGTTTTAAGTGGAGAAGCCAGAGTCCGGCCTAGCGACGCCATATTTCTGGGCCAAGTGTCAGTTTTACTACGGCAAATCATTCTGAATCTTAGAAAACCAGAGTTCGGCACAGCATCGACTCATTGCCGTGTTGAATATTCCAAGTGCGAATTGGCGGAATTTAACACACGGCCCAGGCTCGGTCCAATTTCGGCAGCCAAAGATCGGCTAATGTTATTGGGCCAATATCGGCATTTTAATCGGCCCAGTATTGTGCCCGTACTGGCTGCCTATATTGGATATTCAAATTCTTCGATCTACCGCCGATGCTTGGCTCAGTGATGGCACATTACTGGACCAAGTATCACTTTTATCACGGCAAAGCATGTTTTATGAGGAAAAGCCAGAGATCGGCCCAGACGCGGCGCATTACTGTTCCAAACTTCGTCTTCACTCTAGCGAAACATATTTTAATAGGAAAAGCCGGAGTCTGGTCCAATGATGGCACATTACTGGACCACGTGTTACTTTTAAAACGGCAAACCATGTTTTAAGAGCAAGAGCCATAGTTCGGCCCAGACTCGGCACACTGCTGTTCCCAATTTCGTCTTTACTTTGGCTAAACATGTTTCATTAGTAAAAGCCGGATTCTGGCCCATCAAAGGCGCATCACTGGGCCTAGTGTTACTTTTACTGCGGGTGGAAATTTCCACACTCTGCCGAAGTTCACCACCTGCGTAGTATTGGCCCAGCACAGATAATCGGCCATTCGCCCAGTACTGGCTAACGGCTCGCTCCACGATCGGCGCAGTACTATGCCGAGAGTATAAATATTTAAATATTTTTTAAAATACGTTTATAAAATGGTCTAAAACACCTACAAACCAAACCGTACACGATGGTTTAAAAAAATTTGTTATTCAAAAATTGTCAAAGTTCACGATCAAATTTCTAAGTTCGTTGGAAATTTCAAATGTTTATTAAAAAATTACATTTCCTGTCATTGTAGAAAGTTGTAAAGTAGTCGAAAACGCGAAAAAACGAAATATTACATAAATAAAAATAGTAATCGATATCAATTATTTATTTAAAAATTATTTTATTGATATTTCTTTTAACACTTCATATATTTTACATTTACATAACGTCGTATAATAATAAATATTTAATTAGAAAAAGAGAGTCTAAAATTTGGTGTTCTAACTTTTTCCATCTGTACCTTATGAAGATGGCTTTTTCATCGAGTTTCAACTCGTAAGTTTAGCGCAATGGTTAAGACTCCCGACTGCTAGGGGATAGATTTAGGTATAGATGTAGGTTCGATACCCCGTACCGTTATAAATTTTATTTGTTATATAATATTTAAAAATGTAATATATGTATTCAGTCTACACCAGGATGATATGTAGTTGTATATAGATGCGTCCTAAAAACAATTCAATGATTTCTTATTATTTTTTAAATTAACTCGGGTGATGGCGGCCAGAGTCTGGGCCAAAATTTGCCGCCAAGAGCATACCGTAGTTATCATTCCAGCAATGGCACGATATTGGCAGCCGAGATCGGACCGATATTAGTACCCATTGCTGAGCCGATAATGGCAGCCAGTAACGCATAAGTGGTGGCGGCCAGAGCCTGGGCCAGAACTGGCCGCCAAGTGCATACCGGAGTTATCATTCCAGCAATGGCACGATATTGGCAGCCGATCTTCGGCAATATTTTTGCCAATACTAGGGCAGTGCTGGGCCGTATCTAACTTCGCACTTGGGAGGTTGTGCGAATTGATAAATTTATGTATCGAGGCGGGACAAACTCCAGATGATTGGAGAAACGCGGTTAGCGTACCTATATACAAAAGAAAGGGAGATAAAAACAACTGCAATAATTACAGAGGTATCAGCCTACTAAGTACCGTAAGTAAAATATACTCAAAAATACTTATTCGTAGGGTAATGTGAATTACAGAAGAAAATATATGGGAAATCCAAAGTGGATTTATGCCAGGAAGATCATGCACAGATCAGATATTTAGCTTAAGATAGATCACAGAAAAAAGCTTAAGAGTAGGAAAGAAAGTTTTTCTGTGCATTTGTTGGCCTATAAAAAGCATTTGACAAGGTAAATAGAAATAAACTTTGGGAAGTCCTTAAAAAGTACGGAGTCCATTGATGGCTCCTACAAGCAATACAAACAATATATGCAGGCAGTAAAGCGAGTATAAAGGTAAATGGAAAACTGAGTGACTGTTTCGATATTGCGCAAGGCGTGAAACAAGGATGCGTTATGTCCTCATGGCTATTTATCATATTTATGGATAAGTGTCCAAGAATGGCCCTCTTCGACGAAGAAGGTATAGATCTCGAAACGGTGAAGGTGCGTGGATTGGCTTTCGCAGATGACAAGATTGTTATGGCAGGATCAGTCGAGGACTTGCAACGAGTGTTGAATAAGCTTAATACAAGCATGAAGAACATGGGCCTCAAAATTAACGTAAATAAAACAAAGATAATGGTGTTTGAAGGAAAAAATGAGAAAAAAATGTGCAACATTGTCCTAAATGATGAGGGATTAGAGCAAGTTGACAAATACGTATATCTGGGTAGCCTATTCACTAGCGACGGAAAAGTAGATGGGGAGTTTAATAGGCGCATAAATGAGGATAAGAAGGTTATCTGTAGAGAAAGGTCCATTCTCAGAGATATAAAACAAATAAAAAAATCTAAAATGGCCATATATAATTCTATGATTGTACCAGCTGTACTATATGGTAGCGAGACGTCAAGAACAGGACAAGAGTAAAATTAACGCGATTGGCATGAAACTTCTGCGTGCAAAATGCGGAAAAACACTGATGGACAAAGTCCGAAACGAGATAATCCTCAAAGCATGTGGTACAGGAGAGACACTAGTTCATATATGGGAAAGAAATCAGTTAAGGTGGTTTGGACATGTTGAAAGAATGAAAGATGAACGAATGACCAAACAGGTGTATAAAGGTAAAGTAAATGGCAGAATGCCCAGAGGTAGACCGCCGAAAGAATGGTTAGAATCTGTGACTGAAACATTAATCCGAAGAGACATAAGAAGCCATACAAACACGAGAGCTTGCATGAGAAAATGCATGTACGTGAAGAAAGCTAGAGTAGTATGCCAGGACAGAAAAGTTTGGCGACAAATAGTTTATAAAAAGAATGTGATTAGAGTGAATGACGCCTGAAACAAAGACCTTGCATTCCAATGGGCCCAAGTGGGGAACCACACATAACAATTTTGTAAGGCTCTTCACGTGGGGTGATCGCTAGAGAGATTGATCAGCAACCTGGGTCGGAGCAATGTTGCGGAACGAACGTCTCATTTAAATAAGTAGCACGAGAATTCTAGATCAATCTGAAATATCTATAGCTTACACCTATATACCTATATACCTATATATCTATCTACCCTATACCTATATACCCATCCACATACTTCTACTTTCCAGCCGAGCAATTCACGCCTACCCCGACAGGGAAATGGCTTAATGCTATAACAATAATTATGAAACAGAAACACTGGTGCTACTGTTAGTGATGCGCTTAATTCCGGTGTAACTGCCCCCTCGCCAGGAAAAAAGAATCGATCCATTGCATTTTTTTTAAATTTGAACATTTAAGAATGCGGATTCACGCGAATTTGCGTTCTATCAGTTTGTAAAAATGTTAATCGGTCAACTGAGTAGGCATCAGTGAATCGGTGAGTTCGGATTTAATGGATTGTTTGTTCTATGGAGTCGCATCGGACCAACTAACCTAACATTTTTCTAATAAATTGCATGGGCATATGAATCGGTTGAAATTTCTCTAAAAAGGAGTATGGCGGATCTTGTATCCAATAGAAAACTTAAGATTGACAATTGCTGTAAATGAAACGGGGAAGTCTAGTTTTATTTAGTGAGTACTAAAAGGCAGATTAGATTTATAATTATTGAAATGGAAGTGAATCGGTGTGGTAGTTGATTTAAATAAGAAAATGTTGTTAATTTGAATTATTGAGATATAAGTATCATTATAAAAATATAATGAATTGTTGTTGATATTGCATGCGTATATTATGAATTAATGAGCGATATTAATTTATAATATAGTCTGCAATATCAGCTGAGATATTAAAAACATTGCACGAAGAGGCAATGGCGTTCGGTCGTTGGTGTCAGTTGGTGCGGTGCTCCCAGAGCCAAGAGATCCTGGCCACTGCTTTGCGTTTCTTTATAAATACCTTGAGATTCTTGAGCATTCATTTCGTGTCCCTGTAAGAAGGCTTGCATTGATTGGAATTTAAAAGTGTAATTCATTTTAATACCTGACTTTTCCGATCTTCTTCTAAACCGTCGGGGAAATAGATATGAGAAAAAATCAATCCCCTTCAATGCACCTCGGAAAATTTCACAGAACAGTACTGAAAGAAATTGAAAAATACGAAAATCCGTATACAGGATCAATAAAATTGAATGCCTGTCAATGAACGTCGAAAATTGCACGGAACGGTACTAAAGTGGATTGAAAAGTTCGAGTGTGAAAAAGAAGGAATCGAATGGATTTAAATAAATTAATTTTTAAAACGCTTGTTTGAATCAAACCCGTGCAGAAATTGCCCCATTTAGCCGCATTTATAATAGGGTTCCGACAAGGCCCTGGCCAGTTTGTCTATTCTCAATAAAATGAAATAAATTATAAGAAGGTGCTTAGCGGGCAGCATAATAGGACTATGTGTAATTACTAACATAATATGATCTGATTGTTCCGGTTTGCAAAAAGTTTTATTATACTTATATACAAATGATAACATAATTTCCCATTACTTGATTTTGACCAGAGTTTCTGGGTAAAGCCACAAGTCGGGCATTCGCCAGATGTACTTTCGTTATCCCATACTATAACGTTACGCGGCGCTCGCATCGGCGTTCGTGTTCATAACCTATATTGGTCAACCGCATTCGTGTTTTCGTATCAAGTTAAGATATTTTTTGATGTGAAACTTATTAAGTTATAAGAGATAACATGAATAAGAAGAAATACGCTAGAGAACGACTTCGCGATCGTGTAAAGAAACATCGAATTAGAGAAGAACTGCAAAATGATTCGAATGAAAGTGACCAATTAAAGAGAAGCAAATTTTGAAGATTTTGGAGCAATTCTGATCATTCATCGAATAATTTCTCAGGCAATGATTATTAACTAATATATAATTATAAGAACAATTATGATTGAGTGACCTCTGTGCCATAATACTAGTTACGACAAGTAAATAACATCTGTAAAATATACCCTCTTGCCAAATTCGTTGACATTATATTTGAGGTTAGGATCTTGGTTCTGGCAATGCAAAATGCGAAACAATCTGGAGATAAGTTAATATTGAAAAACTACGACATTAAAATTTTTACTAATCGCATTTAGTTCTCAAAGATTTGCAATTAACATATTTTACTCATTTCCGTCAACAGAAGCCGATAATCAAGCACACTTCGACAAAAAGACGAAAACAAACGCCTCAGAAAAAGCTGTATTAGACGCAATCAGCGTTGTTTTGTCGCATACCAAAGATTGGAAGGGTGGCAGAAAAAAACTTAAAAAAAAAATGTCTTTCTTTACAAATAATAAGTTTTTATAAAAGCAGGTAATTTTTATTTATAATCCTAAACCGATTATAGTTTTAAAAAGGCATTCACTAGAAAAACTGACAAGGCCCTGACTAGTTTCCCTAGCAGTACTTCGGCTACTGCTTGCCCTCCGGCAGGCAGGACCTCCTGCTTGCCGAAGTCCAGTTTTAAACTTCGGCTACTGCTCCCTCCACCTCCGGCGCGCCGGAGGAAGCAGTAAGCAGTAACTTCGGCCGGATTTCTACTGCGTTTTTTATCCTACTGCAAACTCCGGCGTTAGGTACCTGAAGCCCTGAACCTTTTTTTTCTGCTTCTTCTGATTCTTTTTTTCTAACACTTTATTTCCTTTTTCTATTGAGTTCAGAATTGAATGCGAGTAATTCAATATTGAGAAAATTATAATTTTAAAAGTTGGAAACAATAAAATTATATTTTGCTTTGAATTTTCGAGGTGATTTGTGAATGAAATATAAATTATTCATTTTATTTAGATAATAAAACAATAGACGAGACATGAGTCTAGTTAATGACATATTTTATATCCTAAATAATTATTTCAATGTTTTCCTCAAATTGATTGTTAATAGTAGTGATTTGAGATTCACATGCAAATCACAGATGTGTCTTTCTCTAAGTACATCATTACATTATTATTGTACATCATTAATTACACAGTTTAACAATAAACAGTACTGTGCACTGTAAAAAAAAAAGTATCATTTCGAGACTAGCTTTCGGTATTAAAACAGTCATCCAAAAATATAGTCTCGGGTGGCTCTATTCTAATGCCACATTATTTTTATGCCACACTAAATGACGTTTTAGTACAACTTTTTTGGATGAAAACAGGACCGAAGTGAGAATCAAATTTTTGCTCTTTCAAATGTTTTCTATTTCTTTTAAGCATGAAGTTGCAAGCAATTAAAACAATACTGCCTCTGCCTAAATTTCGTTCGCTAGTACTTTTCAATCTGAAGTTAGCAAAGTAAAATAGTATGAACGATGGCTTCAAAACAAGACGATTTGTTATTATAACAGGACTCTAAAAAAATGATGCTCAATTAAAATGGATCCATAGTTTTTACAGTGTGCTCCATATTGCTGTGTATACTATGTTTCATGACAAATTCGACTTCCCTCACACTTTTCTCGTCAATAATTATCTATTATGTTCAGAAAATCGGGTAAAAGTGAATAAAAGTATGAAAATATATAAAAAAAATTATAATCTTTACTGAAGAACAATAATATCATATTGTTTTTATCATAACAGTATAACAACCTATTGTAAATAATTATTAATTAATTATTTATTTGCAATTTAAATTTGAAACGTTAAGCGAATTAGCGAATAGTGAAAATTTTCAATCCTTTTTAAAATCCACTTTCAACATTACTTACAACATTTCTATATTCACTTTCAAATATTTAATATTTTTGACGATTATAATTTGTCATTATTGAATTAATAATTGAGATGGACAGACACACTGTTAGTGCTAAGTAACAGAGCACAGTAACTGCTTAGTACCGTAAACGAATTAATCAAGAAAAACAACATAGAACAGGCCGCAGACTCACTTCAGAGATAAAAAATAGTGTAAATAGAGTTAAAATTTTTGTTAAAGTGTCAACATTTTTTTTAAATAGTATTGAAATCTCAATAATTTTGTTCAAAAGACATACTACTTGGTTGAAAAATCAAATGTGTTGTTAAAACGTCGTCTTTTTGGCTTCATAATAAAATAGTTTGATTAAATTTTTTTTTTTTATAGAAAATTAAACTATTTTGTTGATCATTCATCTTGTTGTTTTGATAGTGTATCTTTTTCTGTAGAAATGTGATCTTTTTTTGTTAAAAATGCAACTGTCTTCTTAAAAATTGATCTTTTTCCATTGAAAATTAACTTATTGGTTGAAAATTAAACGGTTTTGTGAAAAATTTGTATTTTCAGGTCGAAAATTAAACAATTTCGTAGACGATTTTACTACGTGTTTGAAAATTGATGTATTTTGTTTTGTATTTTTTGGAATAAAATCAATTTTTAGTTGAAGATGCAATTTTTTAGTTGAAAATTAATCTGTTTTAGATGAAAATTGAACTATTTTGTTGACGATTTGTCTTTCTTGGTTAAATACAACTGTTTTTTATTTTTAGTTTAAATCTTTTTTGTTGAAATATGAACTATTACATTTTTTATTGAAAATGCATCTTTGTAGATTAAAAATTCAAATCCTAGGTTGAAAGTTGAAATACTTTTTGAAAAGTTAATTTTTTTTTGGTTGGAGATTTATAATTTTAGTTAAGGGTTCATTTTGTTTTGTTGGTTGAAAAGAACCCCGCAGAACTTGTACAGAAATTGGCTTTCGGCTAATTTGTTCGTAATTGACGGAAAATGTATTTCATGTCATGGTGATCAAAAGTCTTAATGACCACAATTGTAAAAAATGAGGTTTTCGTGGTATAATTGGGGTTCAAATATCACTATGTGTGGATTCGAAAAGGGCCAATTTTTAGAGTGTATGACATTTTTCTCTCTAGATACCTGAGGAGATTAGCTCCAGTTAAGCCAAAAATATATGCGCAGTAATCCTTGGTAGCTCGTCGGCATATGCAGTTGGCCATGGTGGCTCGTAGGCATGCGCAGTGGATCATGATGTGCTGTAGACTTGCGCAGTGGGTTATGGTGGTCTGTAGACGTGCGCAGTAGGTTATTGCTGGTTGAATTTATGCGCTATATGTCACCGTAACAATCATGGTTTGAACTATGGTACAGGCCACAATCACAGCCATAAATGTAGGCATTTATATTATAAAGAGAGTTTTATTTTTAAAGTCGCACCTCAATAATTTTTCAGGAAAGCGTTTTATGCTAAAAAGATCGAGACACATGTTGTAGGGTTTGCAGGGAGGCATACGATATTGATCTTGACTTTGACCTTGGCCTTTATTCTTGAGTCTTGCTTGACGGTTAACTTGAATTTGTGGAATAGAAGCTCCCTTTTTAACACCGGGAATGTAACACTAGTGCGAGAAATTCTGCGTTCTATACCTCTATTTTACTGTCGCAAACTCATATCCCTGGGGTGTAAAGGTCATGTAGGGATCATACAGGTTACTCTTTGAAAAAATTGTAAATAATTATAACAAACGTTTAAAAGAAATTCTAATAACATTTATTAAAATGAAGTACTTGCGATAAATGCATTTACCATTGTCGTCATTCAGTCGCTACAGAGTTTAGATGTAGCCTCCAGGGTCCACGTCGAGGACGTAGAAGGTTGGATTTTGAGACTCCACACAGTCCAGCCTATCAAGGCAAGATGGGTTGCGCAGTCGGTGAAGACAAGGCGCTGTAGCCCAGCCTATTAAGGCAAAACGGGTTGCCCAGTCGGTTAAGATAAGGCGCTCTTGCACAGCCTATTAAGGCAAGACGGGTTGCCCAGTCGGTGAGGACAAGGCGCTGTTGCCCAGACAATAAAGGCAAAACGGGTTGCCCAGTCGGTGAAGACAAGGCGGTGTTGCCCAGCCAATTAAGGCAAGGCGGGTTGCCCAGTCGGTTAAGACAAGGCGCTGTTGCCCAGCCAATTAAGGCAAGATGGGTTGCCCATTCGGTGAAGACAAGGCGCTGTTGCCCAGCCAATTAAGGCAAGACGGGTTGCCCAGTCGGTGAAGACGAGGCGGTGTTGCCCAGCCAATTAAGGCAAGGCGGGTTGCCCAGTCGGTTAAGACAAGGCGCTGTTGCCCAGCGAATTAAGGCAAGATGGGTTGCCCATTCGGTGAAGACAAGACGCTGTTGCGCAGCCAATTAAGCCAAGACATGTATTGTATATGCAGGCGCGTCTGCACGCGCGTGTGTGTACCGACATGCGCACACGCATTCGCTTCTTATTCATTTACTATTTCGACCTCTCTATTTGCAGCATCCAATGTGGTATTTAGTAATGAGTTATCGGGATTATTGATATAAATAATTAATAGTATTTCTTGGGATATAACTTGTTATTAATAGACGGTAAAAGTTAGAGTGCGATGTTATGCGTCTGGGTAAATAATTATTTATAAATAACGTAAAAAGTATAAGATGACATACTTCAGTCCAAATAAAAAGTCCTTGATGATGTTAAGAAGATCCTTTAATAGACGTTTCGAGAGTCGATGCTCTCCTCATCAGAAAACACGACTCCAAGTCACAAATATGTCCTTTATTTTTATAAAAATTGGAAAAACAAAAATGTCGTAGTAAAAAAGATTCATGCTCTTACGAGAATTCCATCTCAAGTTAGTTCTGGAGTTTTAATATGTTAACATTGACATGTTAAAAAGTAGTGAGATCCATTAGTATCACGGACACATTAAAAAATTCTTTGAAAACAATTTTTTTTTAAATTTTAAATGGAAGATAGCACGAACGTTCCACTCCATGGTAAGGGTTAACATCGAGTGATAATTATTTATAAATATCGTAAAAAGGGTAAGATGGCATACTTCAGAGCAAATAAAAAGACCTTGATGATGTTAAGAAGATCCCTTAATCGACGTTTCACAAATAAGTCCTTTATTTTTATAAATATTTGAAAAATCAAAATGTCTTAGTAAAAAAGATTCATGCTCTTACAAAAATTCCATCTCAAGTTAGTTCTGAAGTTTTAATATTTTAACTTTGACATGTTAGAAAGTAGTGAGGTCCATTAGTATCATGGACACATTAAACAATTCTTTGAAAACAATGATATATAATGGACCTCACTACATTTTAACATGTCAAAGTTAAAATATTAAAACTTTAGAACTAACTTGAGATGGAATTTTTGTAAGGGCATGAATCTTTTTCACTGCGAAATTTTGATTTTTCCAATTTTTATAAAAATAGAGGACTTATTTGTGACTTGGATTCCAGTTTCCTGATGAGAAGAGCATTCGACTCTCGAAACGTCGATTAAAGGATCTTCCTGACATTATCCAGGTCTTTTTATTTGGTCTGAAGTATGTCATCTTATACTTTTTACGTTATTTATAAATTGTGATATAATCTAATTATTATCCATTAATTGATTATCCACTCAATTATCTATCCATTTACTATTATCAATTTATTTTCGTTTTGTTTTTGTTAGAAGTATTAAAGGGACGGGCCTTTCCAAATAAGTAACACTGAGATACGTATGAATAATAATGGTATATTCAATCTCTCCTAATACAGAATATACGTGTTCGAACGCAAAGACCGAATACGAAAGAAAAAGACTCGCCGCGCGCTCCTCGCCATAGCGTGACAAGAGCAAGTCGTCAACAGAGGGGATGATAACGAGTGACAGAGAGAACGCAGTGCAGGGGCCCTATAACTTTCACACTCCCTCCCGACTGCTCGTAGTTGTCTCGTCTAATCAACCTTATTGTCTCGTCATATTATCCGAAGTCTCTCCTTTCTCTCATCTCACCTTTAAGCATCCGTTCAGTTATCCTGAAAACAAATCATAAGAAAAAAAAATGTAAATGTTGGCATTCATAAGATGATTTACTAAGTGTTCATGCACTTCGACGGGAAGAGGTTTTGTAAATATATCAGCAATCTGATTTTTTGACATTACCCATCTAATAATTATTAATTTTCTCTTTACACACTATTTTACGTAGTGTCCTCTAACTTCAGTCATATGTCTCAACTTGTTTCCTCCATTTGTCTCAGCATTGATCACAGCTGCTTTATTATCGCACCATAAGATTATAGGAAAGAATGACTCAGTCAAGATTTGTTTTAAGGAGTTAGTTATGGAAATTATTTCTCGACATGTTTCGCTCATTGCGATATACTCGGCTTGACATGTCGACAAGGCTATATAGGGCTGTTTGTGCGTTCGCCAAATTATTGCATCACCATATAATTTAATCATAAAACCACAAGTGGTTAAGGAATCCTTACAATCGGCAAAGCTCGCGTCCGAATAAGCATGAATATCGCTTGTCTCACCTAGATATCGCAGGCCTAAAGCTTTTGTGCCTGTTAAGTATCGGAAAACTCTTTTCACTATTTGCCAATCATTATCTGTTGGATTTACTTGATACCTGCTTAGCACATTGACTGAATAGGAAATATATGATCTAGTCGCCCCTGCCAGATATAATAAACTTCCTACAGCCTCTCTGTATGGAGCGTTTTGTCTTGTCTCAGTCATGTTTAATTTCTCACCACCACAGCCTGACTCTTATTTTTCTCTCCCGATTAGCAACCTGAGCAGTAATCATTGGCGTTCTCTGAGGATGTGATGCGCTGAAATTAAATCTCTCTAAAATTTTGTCAAAGTATTTTTCTTGATTTAATTCGATAATCTTGTTCTTTCTGTCGAGCCTAATAGAAATACCTAAAAATTCCTTTGGCTCACCTAGGATAGTCATTTCAAATTTTTCACTTAATCCAGTTATGACTTCATTTAACTTTATACAGTTATTGCTCGCCACCAGGATGTCATCTACATATAGAAGTAAAATTAAAAATGTATCATTTTCTCTCAAAAGAAATAGATACGGTTCCAGATCTGAGTTTTCAATGCCCATTTTTAATGTCACTTCTGTGAACGTTTCATTCCAGCGCTTAGGACTAATCCGTAGTCCGTAAAGAGCACGCTCAATTTCGCACACCTTTTCTCTTTGATCCAAGTCAGAGTCGGACGTACCTTCAGGAATCTCCATGTAGATTTCCTCATCTATTGTGCCATTGAGGAAAGCTGTCTTGACATCTAACTGACAAACATCTAGATTACACTTGTTTATTATTGCGAATACAGAGCGCACCAAAGGCAATCTAGATACAGGAGCATACGTTTCTTTTATTTCATAAAAGTTTCTGTTCTTGAGACCTCGAATAACCAATCGTGTCTTATATTTCACTTTTCCATCTGATTCGAGTTTACGTTTAAACACCCACTTTGAATCTATTATATTTGCCTTTCGACCATCACACATCATTCCTGGGCGATCAACTACTCTCCAAACTTTATTTTTGTCCATAGAATTTAACTCTTCATCTATAGCCTTTTGCCAGAGATTCTTTTCTTCAGTTTGCACTGCTTTTTTATAATTTATTGGATCCAAATTAATGTTAGCAAGCAAAGCATGAAATATCTCGTCATATGCTTGATTCTCATCTAGTTCAAACTCGTCACTTTTGTAACAAGAGAGTAGAGCGTTCGATTTTAATTACTCGTCAATTTGCATATTAGAAAAGCTACTATCGTTAATAGTCGCGCTCGTATTTTCAAGCATATTACTTTTTCTAGTGTTATCTGTTTTTGATTCAATTTTCCTCGCTCTACCTCTTTTACGTTTAATTTCTACATCCGTTTTTGAAAACTCTTCAGATTTTTCTTCATCTTTATCAAACTCAACAAACCATTTTACTTTGTCTATGTCTTCTTGCATTGGTGGGAAGTCTTTAATATCATTTTTCTCATATTTATTTCCATAAACTAATTTTTCATTGAATCTCGCATCTCTACTTTCATAATACCTTCCTTCTTCTGTTTTTAAAAACTGATATCCTGTAGGGGTATATCCAACAAAAATAACCCGCCTGCCTTCAAATCTAAATTTAGGACCTGTTTTTCTTTGGACTTTTATGTAAGCTACGCACGCAGATCTTTTGATCTGATTTATATGAAAGCTGTGATGAGGGGAAAATTTTTCCAAAGGGGTGACCATGTCATTTGACTTATGCGGTGTTCGATTGTAAGCATATACTGCTGCAGTTTCAGCTAAGTCCCACATGCTTTTAGGCAGTTTCGCGTCATACGTATAAGACCTAACTTTCTTTCGAATGGTTTGATTAAAGCGCTCAGACACACATTATGCTGAGGTGTATCAGGACTAACTAACTGAAGCTCCGCGCCTAGTTCCTTTAAAACTTCAATTGTATAGCCTCCCGTAAATTCTGTACAATCATTTCGAGACACTGTCCTGAATCGCTCTTTACTTTTATTGGGTATGCTATTCCTAATCTTGAAAAATTATCAATGAACACCACTATAAATCTATAGCCCTTAAGATGAGAAACTGGAGTAATCGGTCCCATGACATCTGCATGAATAATTTGCGTCGAATTAAAGGGCAATTTATTGAATTTAGAAATCATACACACTTCTCAATCCAGCAAACTCTCATAAAAAACTGCTTCATTTAATTGTTTGTTTCCAGAAAACTTTAACTGTAACGCTTTAAGATAGGCGACTGATGCGTGACCAAACCAGACGTGCCACAGCATGGCCTTATTATTTTTGAGAAATTTTTTATAATTCTCTGAGAAAGGTGATTCTGTATCTGGCAATTCTACCACTGGCAACTTATCAATATCGTGAAATTTACGATCCCAAATGGATGTATCGATATTCGAGTGCTCATACAACTTATTTTTCTCGCCTTTCGTATCTTTATTTTTCTCACCTCTCCCTCCTGAATTAAAAATCGCATCAGAAATGTTCGCACCTTCGCCATTTACAATCTCTTTTTCAACATTTTCACTTCGAACTTTTGGTTCATCTATATCCATGCTTTCAAGTAATTTTTTTTCAGCTGCTACGCTACGTGTAAGATATCTTTTCGCGCCTGAATTTCCCTCTGCTAAATTTGCTATTACTTGTCTGTTTACAATTTTCGAAAGCTTCTCACCATCTGAATTAGTTTTATTAACTTCAAGTTCAATTATCCAGTAAGGTCTTTTATAAACGCCCGAAATAAATAATTCTTTTGATACCGGATCAAAGATATAAATTTTCTCACTATCTAAATAGATACCAAGACCCATCTCTGCAAATTTACGCAACGATAACAAGTTTCCTGAGAGAGCTTCTACGTAAATAACTTTGCTGATCTATTTTTATTCGCGCATTTAATCACGCCGTTATTTGTCTCGTCAAAGGGTTTAAAAATTATGTTAGAGTAGGTTAAATGCTCAGTCGCACGTGAATCTGCTAGAAATTTTGGAACGAATTTATCATTATCTTTGTACACAGTATTCGTGTAAAAAGCTTTTAAGGGCAACTCATTATTTTTATCAAGAACATGCGATACGTAGCTATCGTTTATATTTTCAAAAGTGGTCTTACCTTTATTGTTATTTTTCTCGCCTGTATTTCCATTGCTTTGCTGGTTTGTTTTCTTGTTGGAATTTCTTTTATTCCCGCCGTTATCATTACGATTGCTTGTATTTTTGTAATTATTTCTACCTCTGCCTCTGTAATTATTATGTCGCCCTCTTTTCGCGTCACAAGCTCCTGCGTCATTGGATGAGGACAATTAGCTGCAATATGATCGGTGGAATGCAAGCAGTTATAGTACTGCATACCCTTCCCTCTGTTTGGACAATTCACGCCGATATGCCCAGTGGCTTGGCATTGATAGCACCGCCTGCTATCAGTCCGAACTAAGTTTGCCGCTCTTGCCTCATTCACACCACCACTCACCTGATTTGTGGTGGCTTCGTCTTGGATCACAATAAGTTTCAGTTGGGCGTATGACACGCCTTGACCAGTGGTGTTCTTAGACACAAACTCAATTGTTTGGATCGGTGGCACCGAAACCATGACTGTGTTGAAAAATGCATCTCTTTTCTCATTTTCTGATAATGGACTCGCGCCAAGGGTATTTTCATAGTTTCGAATAATTTCTTCAAATTGTTCACAAAAATCGGCAGCTTTAGATTTACTAACTATATATTTCATACTATATAACTGGTTTCTCACAGTGTGGGACGTTAAATTAACTTCGCACCTTTTAAGTTCTTTTAATATATTTATAATTGCAACTGGATCTTGAATATGCATTACTTTTGAGTGATACTGTTGATCTAAATTATTATTATTATTATTATACCATTAAGCCGTTTTCCTTTCGGGTTAGGCGTGAATTGCTCGGTTGGAAAATAGTAGTATGTGGATCGGTATATAGGTATAGGGTATATAGGTATATAGGTGTAAGGTGTAGATATTTTAGATTGATCTAGAGCGCTCGCGTTATTTATTTAAACAACACGTTCATTCCGCAACACTGCTCCGACCCAGGTTGCTGATCAATCTCTCTAGCGATCACCGCACGTGGAAAGCCTCACAAAATTGTTATGTGTGGTTCCCCACTTGGGCCCATTAGTATCCAAGGTCTTTGTTTCAGGCATCATTCAGTCTACTGACATTCTTTTTATAAACTGTCTGTCGCCAAACTTTTCTGTATTGGCATACTCGCCTGGCTTCCTCTACGTCCATGCATCTTTTTATGCAAGTTCTCCTGTTTTCATGGTTTCTGATGTCTCTTCGGATTAATGTCTCATTCACAGACTCTATCCATGCTTTCGGCGGTCTCCCTCTGGGCCTTGTGCCATTTACTTCACCTTTATACACCTGTTTGGTCAGTCGCTCATCTTTCATTCTTTCAAGATGTCCGAACCACCTTAACTGATTTCTTTCCCATATATTTACTAGTGTCTCCCCCGTACCGCATTCTTTGAGGATGAACTCGTTTCGGACTTTGTCCATCAGTGTTTTCCCTCATATTGTGCGCAGAGCTTTCATGCCAATCGCGTTAAGTTTACTCATGTCCTTTTCTTGACATGTCCATGTCTCGCTACCGTATAGTACAGCCGATACAATTAAAGTTTTATATACGGTCAATTTAGTTTCTTTTGATTTGTTTTTGTCTCTGAGAATGGACCCTGCTCTACCGATAGCCTTCTTACCCTCGTTAATGCGCCTATCTAACTCCCCATATATTTTTCCGTCGCTAGTGAATAGGCTACCCAGGTATACGTATTTGTCAACTTGCTCTAATCCCTCATCATTTAGGAAAATGTTGCACATTGTTTTCTCACTTTTTCCTTCAAACACCATTACCTTTGTTTTATTTACGTTAATTTTGACACCCATGTTCTTCATGCTTGTATTAAGTTTGTTCATCATTCTTTGCAAGTCTTCGATTGACTCTGCCATAACAATCTTGTCATCTGCGAAAGCCAAACCACGCACT